>CAKNWT010000099.1:0-12056 GCA_932066315.1 Andricus coriarius | reverse complement strand
TTGTTATACATTATTAATCGTTTCCTACATTTTTTCAATTGCCTTGTTGAGTGCAATAAATATATTATTGCATTTGTAGAGGTCACTTCTTTCTGATTTGTTCCTCACGTAGTTACGTACACAAAAAATTAAATAAGTGACCTCCAAAAACGCAAGAAGATCGTTATTGTACACAACCGATCGATTATTGTAAACAAGTTTGTACAGATGTTCGTTTTTTTCTTGTAAAATGTTACTCTACGTTGCCTATCAGTATGTATGACTGCACAAATTAGTAGTCATGACCATAAATCAATACTTATTTCTGAATTTCCTGACAAAATTCTTTGGACAAAAAGAATCTGTTAAATAATGAGGCTAAAATGTAAAGATATACAATATAAAAAAGACAACATTAACAAAAAGTGTATAAGGAAAAAAGTCTACTCTTCTGGGAAGACTCGATAAAACACTGGAAGTAATTAATAATTATTTGTTTAAACAATGCATGAATAAAAAGAATAAAATGTATATCTTCAACCATCACTAGTCATAATATGTATTGCAGAACATAGAGAATACTTCCAAATTTTCTGAAAAAAATATTTTTGAAACATATGTACTTCGTTTAAACGAATGAGAATTTTTGAAATAATAAAGCTGATGCATCGAAAATCTATACTAAATATATGAATATGCAACCTTCATTATAATTCTGTTAGAAAAAACCGACTTTTAAAGAACAAAAATTACTTTAACAATCGAAAATTGTTTAGATAATTTACATTACTTGAAAATATTTTTAATCCTTCCATTAGAATAATAACAACAATGTTTCGAAAAGAAAGGAAACTAAAGTGCGTAAATTTCAGGCAGAATTGATATTTATGGACTTAGCGGTACGGTGAGGGCAAACCCATATGTTTGATACATAGAATTCATCGGTGGAAATTTCTCTAAAAGTCCTATAAAAAAACACAATTGTTGCAATTATGGAATTATGTTGCGATTATATATGTTACATATAACGGCAGAAAATAATGAGCACCAAATGGCTGCGCAAAGTACAATTTTATATAAGTGGTATTTTCCGCTGTTAGGAGTAGGAGTGGCAAATTTTCGAGAATTCAGCACTCCGTAATTAAGACTAAATTCCTGCTCAAAGCAAAATTTTATATGAGCGGCACTTTCTATTTTTTCGGGGTAAAACTTGCAGCTTCACGTCAAGCTAGCACTACTACCCATTTGTGAAAAATATTTCAGAGGAACAAAATGATTTTGAACGGCCTAGATTACCACTAAATTAGACCTACATTCTTCCGTAGTGCACATGTGAATATGAAAATGTGCTAATTCAGCTTTACAATGTCATAGATTTTAAAGAATTTTAAAGATTTTAATGAATGTTGATAAATGTCAAAAGTTCGAAGAGATGTCTAAAGATTTCAAAGAATCGTACGATATTTTAAATACCTTAAAGAACATTTAAGAACTGTGAAAAATTTGAAGGGATTTTAATATATTTGAAACAATGTGAGGTACTTTATTATAACTCTAAGAAATTGACAAGGGACTTCAAGATTTCCGGAAATTTGCAAGGATTTTTATAATTTTAAGGAATATGAAAAACGGCCATGTGTCAAGGCATTCAGAGGGAAATTGTTCGACTTTGAATGCCAACAATTTGAAATTGTTTTTATTTAATAATGTTCAATTTCAAATATTTGTATTTTAAATCAAAACGGGTTTCAAATGCAATTAAAAACATCACACCCAAAATATTCGCGCCAAAAAAAATTAATCAGAATATTATATTTGTATCCAAATTAGTGTGTATACCAAAAATGATACTCTCTTTTATTTAAAGAAGGTTGGTTGTATAAGATTAGGGAGACCGGACACATATGTAGAAAATTTTTTAGTATGTTTTCATGAATGGTTAAAAATTTTATAAAAGCGATTTTATAATAAGGCTATTCGCACCGTCATTTTGGTACGCGTATTTACGGTCTTCAAATAAAACGAAAAACATTTGAAGATTCAGTTGTGAAACTTAATAATTACTAAATAATTGTAATCAGAATACTAAATCCAAGCATTAATACAAATAAAAAATGCTATATGTCATTGATCGGAATGCTTAATATCCTTTTGCACGAAGCAAATCCAGAAATATATAGTTGTAACAGTTATAATTTTCTCTAATTTTTGAGGATCTTTTGTACTGCATGTTTAACGTAGTAAATCCTGTACAAATGACATTTTTTATGTACCAAATATGTTTTTAAAAAGACAAACTAAACATCTTCAACAAATATCTACGAAATATACGAAAAGTAGTGGCCGCTACCCAACGGAGTGGGTGGGTACCCAAAAGGTTACGTGGCTGAGGGTGCTTTGCAGTACTGGACTTACCTTTGTCTACTCGACCACTTTCGAGACTTTCTTCTTCCTGAGGTTTGGTAGTGTCTGGCGGTCTTTTGGAAGAACAATGTTGCCATTTTATAGCAACAATGTTTGTTCAAACTTGTAACTTCAGTTCCCTTTGGCACAAATGCGCGTGTAATCCGTCGCAGAAGAATTCCAAAAAAAATTGAAATCACTGTTTGCTTCTAAGCAATGTTCATTAATTTACAAGTATATTAATAAATATTCGAAATAATATTACACACACACATATATATTTATATATATATATATATATAATATATTTATATAAATAATTATATATATTGAATATCGTATTATACAAAAGTATATTATATAACACGAGCACTATGCGTATTGCAAGTCATGGACATGCTGCATAACGAAAGATCGTATTATTGAACGAAAATTTCGAACAAACACTCACAGCATCAGAGAATAAAAGTGGGAGTACACGAAATGAGACTTTTATTTCGAGTGGGGATTGTCATAGACCAATGGCAGAGCGAGCTTTCGGATCAATTGTTTGTCTAATGGCCGAACTTTCCTCCTGTGAAAACAGGATCAGGGGAAATTCCCATCTTTATTGACGGTAAAGTTTAATTATTTTCGGTAACCCACGTGGATAATGCTTTCAGGTGGACTGTTAATTGGGGCAATATTTTCGGGGCCATTCTTTAACTGCTTCAGAACTAACTATTTGCAGGTACAATTTTTAATCTCTACTTCAAGATCAAGTATACCATAATCCTTTCCTAATAAATTTTGTAAATGTAGAATGCTATGAGTACTAGGTAATAATCCTAAATTATGATTGAAAGATCAGCAACAAAAGAAAGGCAAGGTGCAGAACAGGTAATAAACCTTTTCTAGTATATACATAATTTGGTTCCTGTATGATATACTCAATGTTAAAAATTGTGCCAAGCGTTTGGCTTGTTATTATTATGTTGAATCGAGTTATATAATTTTATAAATATTTAATCATTAAGATACGTTCGATGAAATTCCTATTTTCTTACTTTTTACAGTTGCACCGATGCCATTATTTTCAATTATCTAGAGATATAATACATCTGCATACATTTCTACAGCTATTTATTTTCTGATACGTGGAAGATAATTCATGTCTAATTATTATGGACCCGTGCTGTTCAAATATTATTCAATTTAATTATTAACATTTTTTTCAATTTGCAATTAGGAATACCTCAGATTAAAGAAAAATTACATACGCAATTAATAACTTAGAATATTTTTTTGACTTATTACTTGAGTAACTTTGCACATAAACTAAACGATTCTTCACCAAAACCCTGCACATAAACTAAACGATTCTTCACCAAAACCCTGCACTTAGACGTATAGTACATATAGTAGCCCGCATCAAAAATTGCTATAATTTTTAATATTCAGTGAAAAAAGTGCAATTTGTGGATTATTTTCCGACTATCAATGCAGTAAACTGTCATTTCCTAAAGCCTGCACACACGCAAATGATTTACATTTTCTTGATATACAAAATAAGTAGTTCTCAATACCGTTTTTTTCTAATAGTATCTGCCTCAAGAATGAGTATAATGTTTTACATTGAATAAAAAATGGTGCAATTGTCGCATTATTCTTGAAATAGTTTTTCATAAATGAAACTACAATCACAGGCAGCCTTCATTTTCTAAATTTTGAACCATTTCAACTGCACCCTTGTGGCTGGTTTTAGAAAACCTAAAGAAATTACCTTGGTACAAGTCGTGTGAGAAACAATGTATTGGCATCCCATGAAACAAAATACGTAAAATGCTTCAGCCACTGTTATGACCTCAAACATATTCAAAGTAATAAAAAGACTTGAAAACATGTATGTAATACTAGCCTTATTTTAAAAAAAGATTCCAATGAATGTATGGACTACTGACTAACAAGTAGAAAAAGGCATGCTTGTCACGGCGAGATACACATATGAAGAGTCATTCAGCTACATATGGACAGAATTTTTTGCAGGAGCTAGCTTTTTGTTCATATTTTAATATCAGAATTAATGCTTTTATGCTAGTTTTGTACACAAGTTACTTATTTTGAAACTTGGTTTATGATAATATTTTCCGTAGCTGATAATGTTTCTTAATAAAAAATTTTTAAATCCCAATAGTAACAATATTCGCCGTATTATCTCTTCGATTTTTCATTTTAAACATTAGAAAGTGCTAACCCCATGAAATAGTTGCAACCCACAAACCGCAAATAACTTACTCCGAGGAGAGGGAGCGGGGTAGGGTGCTACGACACACGATTTTTCTCTGTACCTGCCTTGTAAAGTATGCGCGCACTCGAACTGTGCCCACGGTAATGAAATGGCAATTTTGTACCTGTCTTTCAGATTTTAGGACTCATCATCAATATATTGGGCAGATGACAATTCCGCACTGGATACCTGAGGGAGGTTCCCCCACTACACGGCTTCCCCTCAGTCAACCGAACTGCTGTCGTCGAACCTATAGTCAGCGGGAGTCCTTTGTACATAATGAGCTCTAAATTGCCGAGTATAAGTTTTTTTTTAATTCAGCACTTGGTAATTTACAAATGAAACATTCGAAATGTACGAATTATTACGATTCCAACGATATGTTATTTGACTAAAAAAGTCTAAAATAAAAGAATGTTCAAGTATATAGAAAATTTTATGGAAAATTGTGGAGTATATTTTACTCAAATGCACTGCAGTAACTTTAATTCATAGGTACATTATTTTAAATAATTTTGGAAACTTCGGAATCTAAACTTTGGCCAAATCTTCAAACTTATTAACTAACATCATGAATATGGCTTATTTATCAAACAATCGCATTTCTCAAACTTATTCTTGAAATAGTTATGGAAAAAATAAAAAAACTGGTTTCAAAATAACTTGTGAAAGGCAATTCTTGAGCGATTTTAGACTTTTTTTTTTGAAAAAATTAAGCATTTAGTTTTGAAGATATTCATGTGGCCCGATTTTTTAATATTTGTCTGTTTAAACATTTATGGCAATGTAAATAGCGATAAATAGTACATTTTTTCGTTTTTATTTTATTTCCGTGGAAAAGTTTTTCTATGTTCAGAATCGCTGGACTGCGGTTGAAAATTCATTTTTTTGTTTCAAAACTAAGCAATTTGGTCTAAAGGTAATCTAGCTTGTTGAAAATTAAGTAATTTTGTTAGAAAGTATATTTTTCGGTTAAAAAGTCAACTTTGATGTTGAAAATTATTTTTTTCGGTTAAGGATTCAACTTCTTGGTTGAAAATTCGTCTTTTCGGTTGAATTTAATGTTTTTTATTAAAATTAAAATCTTTCTGGGTTCAAATATCAACTATTATAGTTCTATTATAAGTTTCGTTGAACATTAATCTTTTCGCTTGAAAATTTGACAATTTTAATAAAAATTAATTTTTAAAGAAAAAGTTGAACTTTTCCATTTTTGTTGAAAATTTGTCCTTTTCTTTGAGAATTCATTCTTGAAGGATGTAAATTCAACTATCTTTTTGGAAATGTAATTATTATCTTGAAAATGTAACTGTTCTAGCAGAAATTTCATCTTTCTTGGAAAAAAAGGCAATTTGGTTGAAAATTCATTAACTTTGTTAAAAAGTCATTCATTTTGGACTGAAAATTCAATTATCTTCTTAGAAAATTTACTTATTATTTAAAACTCATATACTGATATTGAAAAGTTAAACTAAAATCGTTTTTGTTTGAAAATTTGTATATATTTTGTTGTTGAAAATTCGTCTTTTTTATGTAAAAATTCATATGTTTTAGTAGAAATTTGATCTTCGTTGAAAATATTTGGTGGCCCTAAGAAGGACCAATTGTATAATATTTTCTATGTGTTCAAAATCTATAAACCTATAAACGAATGTCTAGTGTCAACGGTTAAAGGCAGAAATATTCGCTTCTTCTCTTACTATTTTTTTAAATTATGTCGCCAATGATGTTTATTTATAAAATTTTGATATTGAAGAATAAATGTTCAAGTTTATGTGAAATTTTATGGAAAATTTTTCAGTATATCTTACTCAAATCCACTAAAGTAGCTTTAATTTATTGGTGAAATATTGTACTTAACTTGGGGAATTCCGGAAGTTTTAAAACACAAACGTGAATTTTTAACAAAGAAGATTAATTTTCCAGCAAAAAAGATGAAGTTTTAACAAAATACATAAATTTTCAACCAAAAAGTTGAATTTTCACATATTTTCAATTGTTTCAAATATGCTGAAAAATTATGTATCTCATATGAATTTCATATTTACTAATTATATAT
Source organism: Andricus coriarius (assembly GCA_932066315.1). NCBI lineage: Eukaryota > Metazoa > Arthropoda > Insecta > Hymenoptera > Cynipidae > Andricus > Andricus coriarius. The sequence continues at coordinate 5,349 of CAKNWT010000099.1, read as the reverse complement.
ATATATATATATATATATATATATATATATATACTAAACTATATATAATAATATATAATATATATATATATTATATATTGTATATTATAATATATATATTATATTTGTATTTATTCGTATTTATTCATGAAAAGTTCCTAGGGCTAGATAGCCCTATAAGGAACAGATGATACATATTACAATTCGAAAGTAATGGTGATCGATATAACGATTAAAATAAAAAATAGGTAATATATAATAAATATATACTAAATATATATAATATATACTGAAAGCAGTTTTTTATTAAACCTTATTTTTTCGCACTTTTTCAATGTTTTTGCGATAAAAAACGCATAGAAATAATGTTACTGCTTTTTTCATGTCATGTTCTAAACACTTCATTCATTTAACCAGGGTGCCTAGCGTCCTGGAAATCCTTGAAAACCTGGATAAATCCGTGAATTTTTCTCTACCTGACAAAAACCTGAAAAAGTCTTTGAATTTTGCTCATGGCCCTGGAATTTTTATTCCCTTAAAGAAAAAAAATGTTTTAAAGTTTGTTCTCTGATGAACAGAAAAAGACTGCTGAACCGTTTTTTTTGAGATGCATGTATATAATAATCACTTAATCAGGTTGTCTACTCACCTGGAAAAACCTGTAAATGTTAGGGAATTTTTGTCTAAAGGCAGGGAATTTGTTTTTCCAGAGCATGACTAATTTGTTGTAGAATTTTAATATAAAATTGAATATCAATATTTTTTCGTTTTCTTTTTTAGTTAAAAATTCAACTATTTATTTGAAAATTTATGTATTTTATTGAAAATTCGACGTTTTGATTGAGAATTCATCTTTATAAGTTGAAAATTTCACTATTCGGTTAAAAGCTCTCGTATTTTTTTGAAAATTCATTTTGTTTGGTTGAAATATTAACTATTTAATTTTGAGCTGATAATTCATGTATTTGTTGAAAATTCAACTCTTTTTGGTTAATGTTTCATTGTTTTGTTTTAAAATTCGCACATTTGATTGAAAATTCATTTTTGCAGGTAGGAAATTCAACTATTTTGTTGAACATTTGTCTATTTGGACAGGAAATTCAACATTTTGGATAAATATAATTCAATTTTTTGTTGAAAATAAACAAATTAAATTAATATTTTAAACTAGCAAGTTTACTTTTCCATTTCTTGTTGAAAATTGATCTTTTTTATTTTGAAGTTAAACTATTTGGACGAAAATTTATCTTTTTTATTTGCAAATTCAAGTGTTTGGTTAAAAATTCATGTATTTTGTTGAAAATTCGTCTTTTTGGTAGAAAATTAATGATTTTGGTTGTAAATTCAATTACTTAATTGAAAATTAAACTCGTTTTTGTTCAAAATTGATTTTTTTAAGATTCATCATTTTAATTGAGAATCATCTGTTGGTTTGTAAATTTCCATATTTTGCTGAAAATTTGATTTTAAAATAATTCTTTTTGAACTAAAAATTTAAGTACTTTGTTCAACATTCGTTTTTTTTGTGTTACAATTCAATTTTTCTTAACTGATAATTTAAGCAATCCAGTTGAATAGTCCACAATTTTAGTTAAAACTTCATCTCTTCGATTGAAAAACTTCATCTTTTCGATTTAAAATTAAACTATTCCAGTTGAAGGTTCACCAGTTTAGTTTAAAATTCATCAGTTTGGTTGAGTATAACTATTTTGATGAACATGCGTTTTTTTCTTGTTGTAAAATTAATTTTTTCAACTAGATATTTAACTATTTGCATTTTTCACCATAAAATCAGAGTTTGAGGCTGTAAACGAAATTTCGCAGATGAAACTTTTTTTTAGCTCTGCTCTGTAAAAAAAGGTACCTGGAAAAAATAACTTTTTTGTCCTTGAAAACATGGAAAAGTCCTTGAATTTTTTTTTAAAGAAACGCTAGACACCCTGATTTAACCAAGTTAATTGAAAAATGTTCGACAATAAGTAGGGTGTATGATTTTTTCAAACTTTATAACAATTGCTAATTGCTGGAATAAAATTGATAAACAAGTACGAATTTTCGTCAATTATACGAAAATAAAGTTTTTCTATAAAACCTTATTAACCGGATAAAGTTTAGCCGACATCGGATAATTGTGGTTGTCAATAATTTACAACGTTTTTATCCTACTTTTGAAAATATGCAGCTTTCCATGAAATTTAAAGCTAAATTATTTCGAAGGAACTGAGAATACGTAGAAATTCCTTGGATTTAAATTTGCTTCAAAATTAAAGTTATTGTTTTTGTTTACGTTTATACTCATTAAAAGCGAAGCATTGCACTCGAATTCTATTGAATGCAAGTACATGTACAATAATTTTCGTGATATCTTTGAAAAATGTACGAAAATGTACAAAAATGTACTTCCATTCCTAATTACCTTCACAGAAATTATAATGAGTTCAGCAGAATTCAGGTACAGTGAATCCATGAAGTCCTATGTACTGTGAGATTAGGAAGACTTACCAAATATTTGGTCACTTTTTGAATAATGAACACCGCTTAAACGAACTAAATTATTGGATATACATATATATATAATTCAGCAATATATTGGTTGGCCTAATGAGAGAAAATGACACCTATTTTTGACGGAATGTAATGTTTTTAATGAAAACTCACTTCTACGCATCTTTCGGTTCTTTTTTGATAAACACACAATGATATCATGCAACCGCTTTTGGGCAATAAACGACACAAGTGTTCTTTATTGAAACAGAAATTATTCTAGTAAGTATAAAATATACCTTTTTTACCTCAGATTAACACAATGAAGAAAAATGTGAGAAATCATACACGTAATACGAGAATTATTTCCAGAAAAGCATCGTAACGTATATGTGAACTAGTGACCTAAGTAGAAAAAGACATGTTCGTATGTTATGGCCAGACTCATATGGAGAGTCATTCCGCAGAGCTAGCTATTTCTTTATTTTTGTAAATTCCTTTTGTAACAATAATGATGTACGCAGTTATTCAGGGCCTTAAATACTTCTTTAAAACATATTTTAGGTCGAGACTTCGAGTAGCTGAATGTGCAAAAATTGTATTCAAAATGAAAAGTATCTATGATATTATATTCGTAATTTTTTAATTGGAAAATAATACAAGATGTCAAATCATTTCAGTAATTTGACTGTGAAACCCTTGTCAAACATATTTTGACAGAATGTCTAGTTTTTTTTTTTTTAAACGCAGTCTACAGCTAAAAACACGCATTTTTTGAACTTTTTGGAAGCCTACAAAAAATCAAGCAGACTTTCTAGGATCTCCCACATGAGTACCGAAAGCTTAAACATTGGAAAATAAAGGGAATCGCAGCATTGCAGATTACGTTTGTAAATTAAATCAATTTAAAATTACTTTGAAAAATTCCCTATACGCGCTACTTATTAAACGAGCAATCATCTTTTATTTGATAAATAATTTTACTAAAAAATCCGTAATTTTGTCATTTTTACAGTGTGGGTTACTGTTTTTTTAATTTAAATGTTATGGTCTATTGTGGCGCATTTAAAAAAAAAATGAAAGATCTTTTTAAAAAGTTTGTTATAACACATAACACTTTTTTTCTATATCAAGTCATCATAAGGAAAGGATTTTTTGAAGTAATTAAAAATTGTTCTGTAGAGAAAAGGAAACCTGCCTGTTTATAAATTGACGAGTATCTGTACCTGTTTATGAAGTGTATGTAAAACATTAACAAAGATTGTCCCCTCACAAAGTCTCCTCATAAAAAATAAATCCTTTCTGAGATATTAGTAGTCGATTGCGTAAAAAATACGACACACATATGTTGAAAGTAGTGAACTTTTGAATTTATTCATAACATTCTTTATATAACAAACAATTATTGTGTAATGATAAAGTGTTATGAGGAAAGAATTTCGGTAAATAATCCTTATTCGTCGAAAAAATGGAACCTGCCGGTTAAAAATTTACGAAACTCTATTTTTCTTTATCAAATTTATTTAAGCAATTAATAATTATTGTGAAATATTAAACCTCATACATATTATTTATTGAAGACAAATTTTTAATTAATTTTGTTAAAGGAACGAAATATTGAAAGCGTTAAATGAATAAGTTATCCATTTTTATTTAACAAATTTGCTTATAACAGTCGAAATTAATTTACATTTATAAAAAATGGTAACTTAGCATTATTTTTGCGTATATCCCGCAAGAAATTGAAAAACAGATTCCCAGTCCTTGGAAACTTGTATTAGAACTACAAAAAATAAACAAACTTAAAAAAATATTATTACGTGCTGGATATTATTACACATATGTGTCTTGACTGATTACATGATGTTTTATACTAATATGAGCAGTTGCAAAAATGGGATCGTCTAATGGAAAAAGGTATAATAGGTTTCAACATAAATAAAATTTTTTTTTAATGCCCCGCTACTACGGCGCACGACTAAGAAAGGTTTCCGAAGATTCCAGCACGTGCCTGATTAGCCTAAAAGGAGCAGAACAAAAAAAAATGTTTGTCATTTTGATTCCGTTATTCAAAAAAAAAATTCTGAATCTGGTGGAAAAATACTATAAGAATCATCGAAGTCCAAATTTTAGAATCTTAAGTAATTTGCAGGAAAGAGAAAAGTTGAAAAATGTCGGACAGTTTTAAAACGGGGAAGCATCTGCCTGTGTAAATCAGGTAGAAAGGTTCAGTGTGCTTCTTCGCTGGTAAGAATCCATCAATGCAACGCAAGACAAGGCAGGGGCCGTGCGGGCGCGATCTATTATTCTATTTCTAATCCTCTCTTCTGTTTCTAACTTTCTTCCGAAAGGATACCAACTCAGGAATCGGATGGTACCTGAGTGGACACTGACACCCAATAAAAGGAGGCGAGAAAACAGAAGATGGCACGAAAATAAGATAAATTTGAAGGGTGACAGAGTCGAAAGAGTAAAAAGGACAGCACCTGTTTGATTTCAGAGCCAATGAATGTATGAATGTGCCAAAGTGATTCTTCTGGTTGAATTTCTATTACTCAATACATTTGCTAACTACAATTTTGCCACCACTTCTGTAATCACAAAATAGCATTCATAAAAATTATTCTTTGGTTATTTTTGCATAAACTAAACATGTTCTTTTTACTGAAGCCTGCGACTTTCGAATTATTCTTGGAGTATTTTAGCCTCGATTTTAGCAGAAAGTAAAGTTTTGTTTTACCACAACCTGTCAACGGATAAGGTGATGAAAAATCCCTCACATTTTGTCCATATAAAATGTGTAGTTTTCAATATAATTCAATTTGGAGAGAAGTCCACTTCAACAATCGATATAATGTTAAACATTCAATAAACAAAATTCCGATT
>CAKNWT010000097.1:0-15449 GCA_932066315.1 Andricus coriarius | reverse complement strand
GGGTGGTCCAAAAAAATTATTTTTTTGATTTTTTAAAGTCTCACTCCCTCATTTCGTGCCTTTCGGTGAAAAAAAATTTTCCTCATTTTTTGAGATTTTTTAAAAAATGTTTAGAGGTAGGGCGCGACGTTTGAAGTACCCCAAAGTGCTAAAAACTCATTAAATCCTCCAATTATCACTAGAATCGTGAAAACTTTGCAACTATGATGTAAAACTATCATGTGAGCAGTACGAAGCCCGAAAATTTTATTGTTGAATTAAACTTACCCCTAACATTACCAAAACTCACGCCTTCTGACACTTAAACGTAATTTTCAAGTGTATTTTCTCAATTTTGTAAATGTGAAGTAAAAATTTAGAGTGTAAATTATATAAGAATTTTGTATTATTTAAAAATGGAAAGTATCACTCTCAAAATAAAGATTTCCATCTAATTTATAGTTAATAGCTTTTAACTTTCGACAGATTCAAATTCCAAATTTGGTAACTATTATCTTAAATCCGGTGTTGAAAAAGAATACACGATCGCATAACTTTTTAAATCGTTTTTCGTCAGCTGATTGTATAGAAATTTTGTCTTTGGTGTGATTTAATATCATGAATACCAGTTTTTTTCTATCAGTCTAAAATTAAATGTTTAATACAGAAAATGTTTACTGATTTGATAACTGAATGTGAAAAACTTGTCGGATCTCAATTACCCTCAAATGCAGAGGTTTTTAAGTGTCTTTGTGTATCATCATTTTCATTTAAAGAAAGTGATCCAAGAGAGTGCAAGGTATGTCAACTATTTTCACAGTTATGCATTTTATGTTTACTTACTTTTACTTTTGATTTTAGTGCCTTATTGAGGAATCATAATTAATTTTTTATTCTTTATCATTTAAAATTGCATTTTTTTAATCAGATGCGTGGTACGAGAAGCACAACATTTTTGGAATAGAGCTTGAATTCCAACCCGACAAGAGCAGCATTGTGTTACAAAACTGAAAAAGTTGTATAAAACCTGACATAAATTAAAAAAGCTTCACGTGAGGAGACCTAATTTACAGAAGGAAAATTTTTTTATGGATTCTGCAGGTGATTTATTCGATATTGCTCATGCTAATGCAATGGGAATGATAAAGGTCCAAGAAGACAAAGATGTTCTTCTAGCACAAAGAGAAAAAGGGAGGCGTGGATCTATTACCGAATGTATAGAGGCGGAGTGTGAAACGGATGATTTGGATGAAAGTGCAGAGTGTCAGAATAAGGTAAGTATTTTATTGCAATTTCATGAAAACTGTTTAAACTGCTTCAATACTAAATACAATTTTATGTTGGAAACGAGTGACTGGAATTTAAATAAGCCTAAGAGACGTAAAATAATGACACCAAAGCTTGCAACAACTTTAGACAGATTAAGATTAACAGACAGACAGGCAGTATACGTAATAGCAGCTACGGCTGAAAGCTTAGGACATAATTTGGGTATGTAATTTTAGTGAAATGAATTTTCATGTTAAATCAATTATATTTATAAGGATGACAAACTCATAAAAAACTTAATTTATATTCAGATGATATCAACTTAAGCCGATCAACAATACGGAGAGCGCGATAGAAGGAACGTGCGAAGTTTGCTGGAAGTTTAAAGGATGGCTTGAAAGGAAACGGATGCTTGCAAGTTCATTGGGACGGAAAAATGCTTTTAGACCTCACTGATAAAGAGAAGGTTGATCGTTTGCCTGTTGCGATTTGTGGTGCATGCGAATGTCAACTTTTGAGTGTACCTAAATTACAAAGTAGCACTGGAGAAGCTCAAGCTTCAGCTGTAGCTTCAGCAGTAGAAAGGTGGAATTTGATTGATCGTGTGGTTGGACTTTGCTTTGACACTACCAGCTGTAATACAGGCAGATTCAACGGGGCATGTGTTCTTTTAGAGCAAAAGTTTGAAAAAAACTTATTGCACTTCGCATGCAGGCATCACATTCCAGAAATTATTTTGCGAAGTGTTTTCGAGGAATGCTTGGGATGTACTTCAGGTCCAGATGTAACACTTTTCAAGAGATTTGCAACTTCTTGGATGAAAATAGATGTTTCTCAGTATGAATCTTATTTAACTGATGAAAAAATGTCTGCCTTGCTAAAGTTCGAAGCCGCATCCATAATCAAATTTTCCAAAACACAACTTGGGAGACAAAATTTACCTCGTGAAGACTATCGAGAGTTTTTAGAGCTGACGATCATTTTGCTTGGAGAAATTCCTCCACGTGGTATGAGGATCAGAGTTCCTGGGGCAATGCACCACGCGAGATGGATGGCAAAAGCGATATAATCTATAAAAATATGGATATTTCGCAGACCGTTTCACCTAAATTCTCGAGAAACTAATGGTCTACGAGAAGTATGTATTTTCATTGTGAAAGTTTACGTTAAAGTACCTCTACCTATTTTTGCTCCTAAAAACGATTTGGATTTGATTAAAAATTTAGTAGAGTATTACAATTACAACAGTGCTATCTCTAAAGTTACCTGTCAAAAACTGAAAGACCATCTGTGGTATTTGTCGGAAGAACTGGTTGCGATGGTATTCTTTGATGAGAGGATCCCAGATAGTGAGAAAAGAGCTATGGCAGAGGCAACGTGTAATAAATGCGGCACAAAAGAACCTTCGAAACGGCATTCTAAAGAAAATTTTGAAACCCTGGCAAAATCCGAAATTAAAGATTTTGTCACTACATCTAAGTTAAACTTCTTTACCACCTTAAAAAGATCGAGAGGATTACAAAAATGCTTTACTCATTGTTAAAGAATTAAGAGTAGTGAATGACAATGCTGAACGTGCAGTTGCACTTATTCAAGAGTACAGTCGCAGCATCACAAAAGATGAAGATCAGTTGCAGTATTTGATTCAAGTTGTTAAGGACCATAGGGAACAGTATCCCAACTGTAACGAAAATGTTCTTCAAAAACCTTATAAAGTTAGCAATTACAGTTTGACGTGAATTAACTGTATTGAGTGAACTATATATGTTGAAAGAAAAAGTTTTGAAGAAAGAAAATGTAATTTTTTTTTATTATTAAGGGTGAAAAGGTGAAAAATGTTTATTTTAAGGGCACCATTTTTCATATTTGTATAATAAAAATTTTTATATAATTTTCCACCTAAATGTTCATTTTAATTTCATGAAATTTAGAAAAGACACTTGAAAATTACTTTTTAGTGTCTTAAGGGGTGAGTTTCGGCAAAGTTAAGAATAAGTTTAATTCAACAATAAAATTTTCATGCTTCGTATTGCTCACATGATAGTTTTACATCATCGTTGTAAAGTTTTTATGACTCTATTCAAAATTCAAGGACTTAACGAATTTTTAACATTTTGGGGTACCTCAAACATGACGCCCTACCTCTAAACATTTTTTTTTAAATCTCAAAAAATTAGGAAAATTTTTTTCACCAAAAGACACGAAATGAGGGTGTGAGACTTTGAATAATAAAAAAACAAAATTTTTTTGGACCACCCTAGTCAACATGTGTCTACTCGTTATCCTTACCCCTTACTTAATATGTAGTAGCCTTAAGATAGTTATTTTTGAAAAAGTAGAAGTTTGTAGGTAGCAAGAAATCGTCCACAATCTTTTTTCGGCTTCAGAATGTAATCAATTTTGTATGTCTCTAAAAAAAGTTTACTTTTGACAGGCGGCAATAAGTAACGTGACTCAAAAAGGACTTTTTAAATGCTTTTCAGGGAATCACGCAGGCATAAACTAGATACGATGTAAGTGTGACTAACATAAGATAAAATGTCGTTGATTGACTTCTGTTCAGCTTCTCAGTCAGTTGCAAATACATTTCACCAGCGATTTAACCAAAAATATCACAAGCGGGGCGTATCGAGTTATCCGCTCCTTAATCACCTTCCAACCAAGAGTTCGAGAGTAGTAGGAGTAGGAGTCAAATTGCACCCTGCTGAGACGCCTGCAAAACAGGATTCCGAGAGCGGCTGGGGGTAGGTCCCACCAGCTTGGCGAGGGGGTCGGCGCCATAGTGCGGTGAAGGGTGATGTGAAAAGTGGAGGGGGTAGTCTGTCCATAGTGGCCCGGTACTACTAATATTACATCATTTTCATACATTTTCATGGTTTATTGTGTGAATCTGTTACACATAAATAATTGTTACTTCATTCACTCAGAATCAACTCCCGTAATGTGTTTCTTTTTACTCCCCCTTTGGCTCTTCAATTGGTAATACTTCAGGGGAATGCGATTAACCACCAAGTATCCTGGTGTAATACTGTATTCCCTACATTCCTCAGGAGTTGGAATTATATTACTTTTCACCAATCGCACGATGTATTTTTGCTTCTTCGGATCCCAATAAACACCAGCTTCATGTCCTAGTACGTCGAATGTCACTGGTGATCGTATAGGGTATTCAACTTTGTAAACATAAAAAAAAAGATTCGCAATTAAAAAAGAGGCCTAAAATAAATCTTAAAATTGAACACTAAACAAATCAATGTTGGCATGTGGGCATTTCACATAGGGAGGTATGAAGAATCAAATTGACCAACTGCCGTATATACAAATTCACAAATTTGGCATTACTTTAAACGAACAACCATTAATCTAAGGCACTGCACAATAATTAATCAAGGAATATAATAATATTTTAAAGATTTCAAGGGCTTTTCAGAGATAAATAAAATTTATGCTTTTGCAAAGAATTCCCTAAACTTCATAAGGAGTTAGGAAGATTTAATAGGATAGGAAAGGTTTTAAAGTATTTTTGAACAATGACAAGGTCGTTCAGGGAATTTTAAAAATGTTAAGGAATTTTTATGCTGTGATTTTAAGTAAATTTTTACGGATTCTAATGAGGATAGAAAAATTCTAAACATCTTATAATATTTCTTTAAATTGCAAAGATTTTCTCAAAAATAAAGCGATTTCTTAGATCTACAAAAATTACGAGATAATTTAAAATATGCATTTCGGTTAATATGCGGCTTTAAGGAATTTTCTTGAATTTTGAAAGATCTCGCGATATTGTTTCTTCAAGGTTCTTCTTCTTTCTAGTATTTTTAGTTGCAATGTTCTATACTTTGTACCTAGGAGAGGCAAATATTGCACGCAGAAACTGAGAATGAAAGGTGTGCCGCTTTCACCCACATATACTGATTTAAAATTAGGTATTATTTTTTTTGAATTGTCGAAGTTAAAAACAGGGCTCAAATTTGACACAACAGGGCAGCCAATAGTTCGTTAATAATACTGAGCCAAGCCTTGCATTTTTCGCTTATTTGGTGTCCAGATTCAGAGCCGTATGCCGCACGGGAGCGCAAATACACAAACAAGTTACCTGAAGAAATGCAGAAATTTTAAAGTTCAAACTGAAATATTACCATTTCAGGCCTCAGACTGACAATAATATTAACATTTTTTCAACGATGCAACTATTTTACTACTATTTACAAAAATATGACACTACTGTAACTATTTTCGCAAATTCATATCAAGAAGGAAATTCCAAAAAATACTTCGACAACGTAATAAATAATTAACGAACAAAGTAACCAACATAGTAACCCTTAAAACTAAAAATACGAAAATATATTTAAACAACCCTTAAAAGCAACCTCTTTGTCAATATAAGAAAGGCTATCTGATATCATTCCATTGGAAGCTTAAAAAAAAATATTCAAAATAATTCATCACAATGCCTTTAGAACACATTCCTCAATACATCCTGAATGACAATATATATGAACGAATTCCTTCAATTAGGAAGGCTTCATGATATAACATTACTTAAGACATAGTTGCACTGTTAGAAATATCTGGTTGACTTTTCAACCACATGTCTGAATGAAATTTTCCCATTATGATAATATTAATCAAACGTACCTTTTGTTTTCTTCTTTCCCTGAATATTATAGGTCCTTTATTAATTTCATGGATCTCACGACACAAACGTATGAAATAACTCCTCGTGGGACTTTGTCTCGTTGGGGTCTGGCCTGGCCAGAAGTATATGAGGGCGCATTGTGTATGCGCAAACGTATTATTGAATTTTCAACTACATTTGGATGAATTTTATTTCAACTCCGTGGATGAACGAGATTTCAACCACAAAAGTGGTTGAAAAGTGGTTGAACTTTCAACATATTTCTAACAGTGTACATAAGATAATTAATTACAATGCCTCATGAGGACCTTCCTAAGAGACCTTTCATAAGAATGTGTTTCAACAAACCCTTACTTAAATAAGTAAGGCTATCTGCTATAACATTATTCAAAAATTCAACTAAAATTGAAAATTGAAGATACTTCATCAGGATTCCATTCACAGACTTTTCTCAAGAAACTCTAATGTGTATTTCAAGAACATCTTAAAACGACCAATTACTGAAATTAGGAAGGCTTTTTGATATAATTCTAGTGGAAACTTCAAACCAAATTTAAAACTAAAAAGAATTCAGCAAAATTCACGGCAGTATATTTCAGAAATCTCTAAAAGCCACACATTACTTGAATTACTAAGACCTCTATAATTTTCACTAAGGCATTACTAATTTAAGTAAGGGTTTGCTTTTAAAGGTTTTTAAAATACATTTTTGGTCAGAGTGCATTAAGAGATGCTTTTTAATGGGCTTGTCGTGAATTGATTTTAATTCAGAATTATGTTTAAAGCTTTAACAATAGTTCCATCAAATTGTCTTCCTGATTCCGGCGAAGGGTTACATTTAGAAGCTGATGAAATGTATTGCCATTTAGGTTTTGTGAAGAAAAGTTTTCTGGAGGCATTGTGAGGAATGGTTTTTAATTTTTTATTTTATTTGAAGTATCAACTTGAATTAACTCAGATATCCTTGTTTAATCTAGTAAGGAGTTGCTCTTAGGGGGTTTAAACATATCCTTTTTTAGAATACAATAAAATGTGTCCTATAAAGGCATTTTCAGCAATTGATTTACCTTTTTAATTGTATTGCAACTTTTAATAAGAATTATATCAGACAGCCTTACTAATTTCAGTAAGGTGTTCTCTGAGTATTCGTAAAAGTATATTGTCATTGAAGTTGTATTGAGCTATGCCTTCTGAAGTCATTGTTATGAAATTCTTGTAATTTTTAATTCTATCTGAAATTTTATCTAATGCTATATTAGGTGGCCTTTCTAATTTCAATCAGGGGCTGATTTTAAGAGTTGCACAAATATCTCATTCTACATTTTTCACTATGAATATTATAATAATTTGTGCAAAAAGCGTATATCTGCATTCTGATATATTTTTTTTAAATATTACATTCATATTTCTTTATTTTTAATATCGATTGCGGTGGAGAAGTTTTTTTCTTTATTATGAATAATTATTTTTCACGATTGTTGAAGTTTTCTGTCATATATCTGCCCTCCATTCAAATTTGGGCATTTTTTGGACAGAATTTGTGCACACGTTTTTTAAGAATTTTTAGAGAATTTCGAAAACATATTGCGCGGTTTTCTGAAAGGACTTCAGCGAATTTGTGAGCTTTTGGGATTAAGCGAAAATTTGGCCCTCTTTTTAGCCTTACAAATACTTACATCCTTTATGGTTATAATCATATTCATTGTCAACTGCTACAACAAACTCGCTGCGTTCAACAAGAATCGTGTGTACAACAAAATATCCTTCGCCTTCCTCATAAGCCAAGTATTTGCTAACTCTAAAAATTCTGGTATCGACTTGCGTAATGAGTACATTGCCTTGAGCTAAATGCATATGCTCAGGTAATTTATCCACACCATCCCACACATGAACTCGGCGTCGACGATATGTGAAATGTCTATCAGGTGGTCGCGTCATAGGATAATGAACTGTAAAAAGAAAATTAAGATTTGTGATTTTAAAAATATAAAAAATCAATAATAAAAAAATGTCAGACTTTTTCAGTATATTTTACCGTAAACCCCAAAAACATTAGAAATCAAAAGAGTTGAGAGAGTCCACAATTCAAAAATGTACAAAAATTCTTTTGTTTGAAAGAAAGTATGAGGAGGCGGTATGCCATACGAGTATTGCCTTAGAGTAAAGCTTGCAAGTTGATGATTACGTGTAACTCGGAAGTTTATTCACTAATGACTGTGCTGTTCGGTAACATGACCAGGGCACACCAGAACTATAAAAGCAAAGTATTATTTCAGGGGTAATTTCAGATATTGGAAAAAGACTCAGAAGAAACAGTTCCGAGTGGTACTACAATGAGGCCGTGGGCAGGAGCCCAGATTAATTCGCTTTACTTAGAAAATAACAGCATGAAGTTATCCTATTCAAAAACAGGACACGCTAAAAATGATACCGTAAAAAAAGATATCTCTAGTTTTTACAGTGAAGAAAAGGATAGGAGTAAAATTAATATAAACGAAAGTCAATAAGAATTCATAACCTTCGGTATTGAAGAAAATGATCAACCATCAACTGTCTAAACCAAGCGACAGTCACTGAAAATTTAGTACGCAAGGGCTTCATTTTCTCTTAGGCAAGAAATCTGAATTGTAAGCAACAGTTTATGAAAATTCAAATCACGATAACTCAACAGAAAAAGCTATTTTTGCAATTGTTGTTATTTAATCTTCACTCTTTACAAACAATAATAACCAATTCAGATTCACCGTCTTTTACACATGTAATCGCATATTTAAAAGCACTTCAAGCTTGGTTACGAAATATCGGCTTTTGAGGCAGGGTACGTAGTACCAAGTCATACGGTGAGCCTCAACCGTCTTCAAACTAAAAATTGTTGAACTCAACGCTTCTTTAAAGAATACATTATTCTAGAATGACTCGTTACTTTTTTTTTTGAAAATTCAAAAGTTTTATAAACTATTCAAAGGTAATAAACAATAAGTAAAATTCAAGTGCCAAAATGCTTTTATAACCTCGATGAAAAAATATGATTTTCTGTAATACGAAAACCTCCATAAAACGTGCAGTTTTCAATGTATTTAATTCTTTCATATTACCCTATTAATCGGTTTTAAATGCGAAATAACACTTTTTAAACAATAATTAAAAGTGTGTGAAACAAAGAATTGAATCATACTTATTTCGCAAAGGATTCAATACTTTCTGCCTTAAAATATTCAAAACGATCCAAAAGCAATAAATATAAAGATGAGTCAAGTAAAAGAATGTTATAATAACCTCAATGATATAAAAATAATTGTACGATCTACAAAAACCTCTATAAAACGCACAATTTTCAATTCATCCAACTCTTGTCACAAAGGGATCAATCCTTTTATCTTTACAGATTTAAACCGTCTAAAAACTGTCTAAAAATGATGAAAAAATAAAGAACAGTCCATTTCAAGTACGCTTTATTATCATTAGTAACAAAAAACCATATTCTGGTGTATAAAAGCCTCCATAAAACGCAAAGTTTTTGATTGACCCAATTTCTTTATAATACTTTTGACCACAACTTTTAATTTGAAATAAAAATTCCTAAACAATAATTTAAAATATGTAGAAAAAATTAGTCTTCAGTTTAAATATTTTTTACTTGAAAACGTGATCGATGCTTTATTTTTATTTTCAATATAAAAAAACTTCAAAATCAAAATAAAAAAGAATTCTGTAAAGAAAAGTCGATGGCAAGAACTTTCAGGTTGACAGTGATTGAGCCTTATGGTTGTCAAATGAAAAATATTTGCTTGCTTCCTCCTTGTATTCCTAACGTTTTTATTTGAAAAATGTGTTATTGTCAATTTTTTAATTCATTCTTTTGTAGAAATAGATTTTAAATACATTTTTTAAAATCTTTTGTTTGTATTTCCTTTTCCTTAAATATCTTCCTTTAAAAAGGCAGGACATTATTTAAAATTATCAAAATATTAAATAATAGTATTTTCAATCACCTTTTAATCCCCGTAATCTTGTTTTGTTTTGCCATGCATTTTTTCTTTATTATTCAGGTACACAATTCCAAGGCATAAAAATTTTAAATTTGAACCTTCATACCCGAAAAAATATTGAATACTTAACCACAAAATAAAAGCATTTGAAGCATTAAAACTCTTCTAAATTTAAAGTATTTAAAATGAAATCCTTTTCGAAAAATTAATTCATTGAACAATTTTACCAGATTTTTTCGACTGGGACTTACCAACCAACTTGATAAAAGTGTTGCAGACCAGCCCTAAAAGCCATTCTTCCCAATTGTTGTGAAAGAGTTTCAGTTATTTTAAAAGGTTTCAAAGGATTTGGAACAGTTTAGGATATTTCCAAAGATTCCCAGAAATTTTCAAGAGATTAAAAAAAAAATATTAAGGAATTTTAACGGAATCTAATGATTTTAAGTAATACAGACAATTGTATTGGGTTTCAAATAATTTCCTATAATTTCAGAAAATTTAGAAGGATTTTATAGGAACTATATGATTTCAGGATATAAAAAGACTCCAGGGCATTTTTAAAGGACTTTGACTGATTTAATAAGATTTCCAAAGATTTCAATGATTTCAAGGGATTGTAAAAGCTCTCAATGTATTCCAATCGATTTTCCAGGATTTCAGGAAATATCATATGGTTTCATAAAATTTCTCAGATTTTCTTCGCACTAATCCTACCGAATTCTGGTTTTTTATAGTGAAATTTAAAAACTGGTAACCTTCAAAACTGAAAAAGTTCAAATTTATTGCCCGAAAAAATGTAATAATTCTAACAAAACATTGACAACTGCACATTTGAAATGAGTTTTATCTGGTTGAAAAACCATATATGCATAAAAAGTCATATTTTTTGTTAAAAAGTTCTTGGTTTACAATCGATCTATCATCTATAAAACTCGTATTTTTTTCTTTAAGGTTCAATTTTCAAAAATAAATTTTCAGATTCTCGTTGCGCGCAGCTTGTTGTTGTTAAAGCTCCTGTGGCTACAACGAACACATTCTCAACACGTATCTCGTGTTTCGCACTCGATTTTGTTTAATGTTCGAACTTTTCTACATTGAGTTCAACTCTATTATATCAAATGTATCAACGTGCATTAATTTTTTATCGATCTTTGTTTCGTTCTTCCAAAATATTTATTTTTTTATTTTTGATAGTATTTTTTACGATTAATACAAAAACCACGCGTCCCAACAAAAAACGATGAACACAAAATTTTTTTTTTTTCTTTTTTTTGATGAACAACTTTTGCCTATTTATTTCTTTTTTCGTATCTTGTATCATTTGTCAAAAACTTTATTGTTTTTGTGGTTAAAACCAGAATATTCGGTCAAAAAATTTGAATTTTCGATTCTTTAAAAAAATGAAAAAATGTGTTACAATAATCTTGTAGGGCTTTCAAAAAACATCGTTTTTCTAACCTTTACTTTTTTCATATCGTGCGTTGCTTCGCTTAAAATTTGCATTTTTGTTGTTTGTTTTTGAATTTTGAAAATCCTATAACTCTGATCATTTTCTTTTTACCGAAGAAAGTCGCGAGGACACATCTTCAGACTTTCCGAGTACTACAACTAAACTTATCTAGAGTTTTTAAATCTCGAAAAAAGTGTTTTGAAAAATTTTGAAAATCATCTAACTTTTTGCAACTTTTATCAAAAATTGCTGGCTAACGAACTTGATCTTTAGTTTTCGAAACTGAAAGAGTGTACCAAAGGTCAATCTAATAGATGGATTTTTTCAACAGTTATTGTGCTCACAGACATCCAGCTATACATACATACATGCATACATACATACATACATGCCCAATTTTAATTTATTTAAATAATTTTTTTATCCTGTAAATCGAGAATAGTTTTTTTTTTCTCAAATTAATGTCACAGATAATTTATGTTCAGAGTGATATTGTTTGTGAAAGACAGCAACTATTTAAGAAATTAATATCACTTGCTCCTCCTTTCCATTGCCAAATATTTTAAGTTAGAAATATTATTCTTTATAGTAATCAACATTTACATGAAACTGATATTTTGCATTTTTTGGGGTATTTCCGGGCATAATACAAGGGGTTAGAGGCATCAAAATTAAAATTTATCAGGTAAAAATTATTCCGGTACGGGTCAATATTAACAGATTAAGAAAAGAGATTTTTTTTCCATGAAACAAACAAATTTGGGAAGGGGGTATCGATCGCCAAAAATCGAGAGTAGAATTTTTACAGGTATAAATTCAGATCACCCTATTTTTGCTCTGATTCAAGACCTTTTTAATAATTCTGAAAATATTAAAGAAGTTTAACTTCTGAAGATTACAAAAATCAACTATTTTGTTAAATAAAAAATGGTTAAGATAAGAATTTTTTCAAAATTCGCCTGCCACGAATCTTTTCATATAAGCTTTTTTTTAAAGTTCACGCGAAACAAAGTTTAAAGCCAATACAAGTTTACGGGCAAAAAACAGAGTTCTCTTTAATTTATTATGCCCATCTTTAACTTCATCATTATATTTAAAATCAAGATTATATACTTTAACCACCTCGTGCCGGGCATTATATATAATTTCTAGGGGTTAGACATATATAATATCTGGATTATGTACTTTGCCTGTAACATATACACGTAGGGAGCTATGACTAATTAAATTTACCAATAGTGTAAGCTGCATTAATTGGATTTGTTACAAAAAGCTTGTCATTATGAAATTTCACATTTTTATAATTTTCCTCTATTTCCCAATGAAATTAAAAAAAAACGCGAAGGTAAGACAGAAAATCTTGGAGGAGGGGATCACCGGTTTCGCCATAAATTATAATAGATTTCCACAAATTCCAATAAATTTCCACAAATTTCGTAAATGTTTAGGAATTTTCGAAATTTATAGAAATACGTTTTTTGTTGTTGTAATAACGATGTTTTCGGGTTTACTTTAAAAACTGAAAAATCGACAGCATTTTATACAGAGAAAAAATTCAATATTGATTTCCTAGAAGAATATGTATTTTTGAAGTTGAAATTCGAAACTCATTTCAAAGGTCTTCAAGGGCCAACGTTTTTGATTTTTTTTTCCAATTTAAAGCCATTTTTTCGAATATCAAAAAGTTATTAAATACTTACCCTTTGGCAAATCGTCTACAATATCGCGTTCTTGTTTTCGTTTTGAGCGTTGTTCTGTAAAATATAATGTAAGGATTTTTATTCAAGAATTGTTTTAACGAATCTCGAAAATTTGTGATATGTGTAAACTTTAAATAGCTCAAATGTAACCTTAAAGTCAGTTAATATTAACCAAGTACCAAATTTCGATGAAGTAAATATATTTTGAGAATCTAAACACCCTGCATTATGTTTACCAGGATTATTTAGCGAAATTTGTAGTCCTCAAAGCTCTGCACTCGACGCGAGCTTAAACCATAATTTAATTATTTTTTGTGCGATCAAAATTTGAATTTACGAATTTCCATGAAAATCGAAAATGTATTTATAATAATCTTGCAGGGCTTTCAAAAAGGAACGTTTTTGTTATTTGTTATTTTTCCATAACGTGCGTTGTTTAGCTCCAAATGTTCATTTTCGTTGTTTTTTTAACTCTGATAATTTTTTTTTGCCGAGAAAAGTCATAAGGATACATTGTTCGAGATTCCGGGTGCTAAAAATAACCGTACATAGAGCTTTTAAATTTTGAAAAAATTGGTCTAAAGAAGGTTGAAACTTTTTTCGAACAAATGAAAAGAAGAAGTACTTCTTACTATATTTTGGTAAATTAAAGTATAGTCGCCTCTTAAGGAATTATCCAGGAATAATTTTCACCCTCTAACTATTAATTTTGATGCCCCATCCCCCTTGTATTTTTATCGGAAAATGCCCCAAAAAATGAAAAATATCAGTTTTATGCGAAGTTTTATGCAAAATTCATGCTAAAGATGATATTTATTATAATATTATTGAAATTAATTATTTATATTCGATAAGTCACAAATTTTCACGCATTTCTCAACTAATTAAAGTTTTTTAAATCAATGACTATTTCTATAAACAATTTTTGTGTTCGCGTCTTCTCGAAATCGACTTCGACACCCAAGACTGACCCCCTCGACATGAAGCCTGTATCTTGATACGTAACCAGCCTCTTCTGAGTGTTGAGTTAGAGATATTATTCTTGAAACGAACTAACATTCTTTTGCATAAAATTGATATATTGCATTTTGTCGGGCATTTCCGGGCACAATACAAGGGTTTGGGGCGTCAAAATTGAAAGTTACCGGGTGAGCATTATTCCTTGATTCACGAAAAGTTGATAAAAAGTACTTTTTTTTTCATTTTTTTCGAAAGACGAACTATACCTATTTAAAACCCCATGTTAATTTCGAAACCCAGCGGTCACTCGACAATGTTGACAGATTATAAAAAAAAAGAAATTTCTTGTTTCCTAAAACAAACGGATTAGGGCAGGGAATTTCGATCGACAAAAATCGAAAGTAGAATTTTTACAGGTATAAATTTGGATCATCCTATTCTTTCACTGATTTAAGATCTTTTTTATAAATCTGAAAATCTTAAAGATATGTCACTTCTAAAAATTCAAAAAAATCAACTTTGTTGTCAAATAAAAAATGGTTAAAATAATTTTTAAAAAATCCCCTGCCACAAATATTTTTACACAAGCCTTTTGTTAAATGTTGTTGCAGAAGAAAGTGTCAAACCAATCAGTGTAAATCAAAAAGTCATTACAGTATGTCATGTTGTCATAAATAGCGAGCAAACGAATGTTCAATTCTATAACTACTCTATAAATTATTTATCAATTCTCATCTTTAACTTCATCATTATATTTAAAATCCTGATTATAGCGACGCCTCCATTCAATATAAGTCTATGTACTGACAGCGACGTGTATGTGCATAGAAAAAACGGAGGGTTCAGTAAAGTTGAAGCTCAAATAAAAGTTGGTATCATTTAGAACTGAGACTCCAATAGAAACTATTTTTAAGGGTTCCTTTTCAGTTCGTTGATATCCGATAGATGACTATTTATATTTTCAACTCCGCTTGTGCCGAAAAGCGCTTGCCTACTTGAAATCAATAAAGACTATGAACAATCATCCAGATCAATATTAACAAACATTTTTCATTCTTTTTAAAAAAAATTAAATTGATATCGCAGGTGTGCACAGTAAAAAGAAAACCTTAAAATTTAATTGAACTTACTTTCAGGATGGCTTTAAATTCATTAGGTAACTTAATTTATTTATGCACGATTGATCAGCATTTTTCAGAGTAAGTATGACGTACCAGAAAGTTAGTTAGAACGAAGATGAATTTCATTTGACGCGGGCGGAACTCGTTCAAATGTTCCGTGCGCATGACGGTACGTGTGCGCGGGTGCGATGCGCGAAGAAGAGTTTGTTTTCCAGAGAGACACGAATAGTGACGCTGCGCGAAAATTATGTTAATTTTAAAATACTGTGAACTCTCATTGACGCAAAACAGAAATGACTGAACATTTGAGAGTTTGAAACCTCGAATTTTGTTTGCGTA
>CAKNWT010000092.1:0-16886 GCA_932066315.1 Andricus coriarius | reverse complement strand
GCCAGTGTCTCGCTTACTCTAATTCCTTTACATTCACGCTTCTTGAGAAGCAAGAAAGACAGATAACCTACGTTCCGCCGGGCCTGGTTCTTTGTCTAAAAGGTTTTATTTTCATGGAGTATTAGTATGGCTGGATACGTTCAAGCCAGTTGGGATAATTTTCCCAAAGAGATTACACTTATGATTTTTTTTCAAAGTGCTCCAATTTCAACGTTGCTGAGACTCAAGGAGTAAAAGCGAAAAAATAAGTAAATGAGATGAATGACGTTAACTCTTTAAAACATTTTAGAAAACCTAACCTCACTTTTTTATAGATGCTCCTATAAATATTTCTATAAAATTGTTATAAAGTTTATGATTATAAGATTTATAATTACTTTTATAAATAATTTATTTTATAATACTTGTTGCGTAAATAAACGATTTGATTTTGCGAGGTTATAGCTCACATACGTACCGACACCCCATATATATATATATATATATATAACACTGTTGAACACAACACTGTTAGAAAAATCTGTATTAAATTTAATACAAATGTATATGAAGTCATTTGCATACACGGTAGTTGAAATTTAATATACATTAAAATATGAATAGCAGTACACTTTATATTAAATTTAATATACAGGTCGGTATAGCAGCGTACTTGAAAACTCATAGTGCTTTTATTTCTTTAAATCTTATCAAATATTCGGAATTGAAGTAATAACCTAGAATTCGTCCATTGAATTTCTTTTTATGATTAAAGTGCAACGTACACGTGGAACTCTTTCCAAAATTTGCCCTGAATGGTAGAAATTTAATGTGAGTAAAGTTGATTGTAGGTTAGATCTCTCATTTATTTACGTAATGGAACTTTTCGACTTCAAATCCATTTTTATGTTTGATTAATTGTAAGAAGGTATCATGTTTTATTATTAACAATCGAAAATTACTGCTAATTTAATTTTGATTTCGTGTAAAATGGAATTATCTGAGCGATTATCACAAATGTATATGAAATTTAATAAACACGTACCTAAATAGCGATTTCATATGCTTGAGATATGAATTTTAATATACATTGGTATTTTAAATTTAATACTATTTTTAACAGTGAAGTCAATTACGAGTTTTATGCCATGATAAAAAAAGAGATATTTTCTATTTTTCTATTCAAAATAAAAATATTTACCTATCGTTGAAATGATCTTCGCAACAATATACTGTTGACGTTAAATATGTATAAGTCACGCCGAACAATTTTGTACCATATTTTTCGTTCCTCACCTTTGGGTATAGATATAAATAATAATTTTCCTGGATTTCTGACAGACGTGTTCTTGCATTGAGGCACAACACATCATGGCAGCGCTGTTCTGTTTGCATTTTCATGGAAAAAACGTGAATCGCCCGGCTTATTTACAAGCGTTTGACGGCGTGCTACGTCACAACAAGATAGATGAATGGGCGCGACAGAAATAGGAATTTTAAATGTGTACAAATTTTTCTGTTTCAAATATAAATTCGGAAAAAGTTCTTATACACTATGCTGGTCTTATTAGTAATTTTACAGCATATACTTTAATATGCAAAAATAAATAATAAATTAGTGGATGACCCTATTAAATTAATTACTCTATTGGTTTGGTTTCGTAATGATTAATTTCTCCGAGAACATTTGGAAACAGTAATTTGTAACTATTTAGTGTTTTTGAAAAAAGCTTACTTAACTTTCCAAGTTTGAGAAGCTTTTGCTGAAAACAGCATATGAACCCGTATTGTTATTAAAAACTACCATTTGATCATCCGTGATTGGTCCGCCATTTTGAAACTTTTTCTTTTTTACTTTTCACTACTTTTCTGGCTTGGGAAGAAGTTTGATCTGGGCAAAGGTTTTTAGGAAAACTGAGAAAGTTAAATGAATTTTTCGGTTTTGAAAAAAGTAATTTTTAAAATATATCTTTTTCAAAGAATTTTGTTTACTTGAATCAACAGAGGACTTTTTCTGCTACTCAAATGTGCCTCTGAATTTATTACCAGTGTAAAGGATATGAGGTTTCAAAGTTGATTATTTGCATGTTTAACTGGTCATGGTCAAGGCAACTTCATGTAATTTTCTTTTGCTTAAAAACTCAAATTAAGTCTTTTCGGCTAAAAAATACTGCACTTTGATTTCGATCAGTATCCGCCTCAAAATGAGCCCAGCTTTTTTTTTAAATAGAATATACTTATTATATGGACAATGGGATATTTAGTTGCTCAAACCAAATTCAATTAACATTTTGTGGAATCAACCAAAATGAACATATGTTTCTTTATCGATTTATCCTGCTCAGTATTAAGGCTTACACGATGTCACTTATGTTTGCAACTTTTGTAAACATAAATATAAAACTTTTAAAAATTACTACAATCAATTTTTTGTTGTTCAACTATCGTAAAAATGATATGATGTATGACTTTAGATGGTACTAACTCATTATATCGTCACTGAGAAAAAAAATTCTTGGTTCCAAAGAAATGCATTTCTTTGAGTCCGTTTCTTTGATCCCAGACAATCATTCACTTAATTTTACTGAATATTGTTTCAAGGCAAGAAATTCGAGTATTCATTCAAAGAAATCATTTCTTCGGGCCCCATTTCTTCAAGACAAAGAAATATTTCTTAGCTTTCGAATATGTGATAATTCTGATTCAATAAATCGATTTATTTGCCACTAAGTACCTAGTTTCTATGAATCTGTCTTGTGCCCCCAAAGAAATATTTCTTTAGTTCAATGATTCTCACTAATTGACTTGAGAAACATTCGATTTGAGTTAAATAATTCAACGATAACTGGATAAAGTTTTATGGTCCCTTTGATTCTAAGAAATATTCCGGTAACTAAAAGATATTTCAATCAAGTTAAAGAAATATTTATTTCACATAAAGTGATAATACAATTGCTACAATACAATATGTCTTTAGTTGAATGAAGTAATTCTTTCATTTACATATTGAAGTATGTAATAAAGAGAAATGTTTTTTGGAATAATGTCATCAATCCCTTATGCGAAAAAAATATGCCTTTCAGTTATCTCAATATTTGTTTCATTCAAAAAAATATTAAGATAACTGAAAAATGTTTCAATTAAGATAATGAAATATTTATTTCTTATGAAGAGTTGGTAAAACTATTACAATAAAATATTTCTTTGGTTAAATAAAGTAATTTATTTGCATTAGCATTAATTTATTTAATGAAAACAAATGTATTTTTAGAACAATCTTACCATTCCCATGTGCGAGATAAAGATCCCTTTCAGTTACCTCACTATTTCTTTGATTCAAAGATATAATTAGATGACTGAAATATATTTTTATAAAATTAAAGCGATACTTTTCTCATATGAGGAGTTTGTAAAATTGTTCTAATGAAATATTTCATTAGTTGAATGACGTAATTAGTTTACTCAAATATTAATGAATCTACATGAAAGAAATATTCTGTTCAGATAATCCTGCCAACTCCTTATGTGAAATAAAAATTCCTTTCAGTTATCTCAATATTTCTTTTATTTTAAGAAATATTCCGTTAACTAAAAGATATTTCAATTAAATTAAAAAGATATATTCATATTAATTGATGGTACAATTATTACCATGAAATATTTCTTTAATCTAATAAAGTGATTCGTTCACTTACATATCACAATACGTAATAAAGAGGAATGATTTTTTGGAATAATGTCATCAACCTCTAAGGCGAAAGAAATATGCCTTTCAGTTGTCTCTATAGTTGTTTGATTCAAACAAATATTTACACAAGTGAAAGATGTTTCAATGAAGATAAAGAAATATTTATTTCATATAAAGTGTTGGTAAAATTATTACAATAGAATATTTCTATGGTTAAATAAAGTAATTTATTCACATAAATAATTATTTATTTGATGAAATCAAATGTATTTTTAAAACAATATTACAATCTCCTTATACGAAATAAATATCCTTCTTGGTTACCCTTCTATTTTTTTTTAATTCAAAGAAATAATTAGATGACTAAAAGATACTTTAATAAAGTGGAAGATATATTTTTTCCACATGAAGTGTTTGTAAAATTGTTCTAATCGAATATTCCATCAGTTGAATAAAGTAATTTATTTACTTGAATATCAATGCATCTACTTGAAACAAATATTCTTTTAAGATAATTGTACCAATAACTTATGTAAAATAAATATTATTTTCAGTTATCTCAATATTTCATTGATTCAAAGAAATATTTCGATAACCTAAAGATGTTCTAATTAAGTAAACGAGATATTTATTTTTTATGAAATAAATATTTTTTCTCTTCACATTTTTTGAACACATCCATATTGCATATATTGTACATTTTTCCTGATTTAAAACACATTTGATCACTTTAGTGTCAGAAAATATTCTTTTTTGATTATAAAATATAACGTTATGTATACGTGTATTAATCCAAGTCAATTTAGCATTTCGCATTTGACACGTTTCTTTTATTCAAGCTAGCTCAAATATATTTCAGATTGTTCCGTTTTTTTAAATATTATACCCATCAAATAAAAACATGTATTTTTACAATTTTAAGTAATTTTTTATAAGGGAAAAATAATTTATTTTAATTTTTATTATACATTAACATTTTCCCAGTACGTATAGAAACTTCAACTCCGTATAGAGTGCTCCAAGAAATATTTTTTTTCACATTATTATAACTTGAAATTTAAGTAATCAAAAGTTATATTTAGAGTAAAATACCAAGAAGTATTGTCCATATTGTATAGGAAAAAAAAATCTTCATTTATCTCATTCGAATTTGCGCAAAATTCACGGGCTAAAGAAACTAGCGCAGCCTGATGGTTGCTGCTGAACTCTCCGATTTCCGTTTTCCGGTTCCTTTCTTCTCGAGACCTCATGGCGGACGGCGTCTCACAAAATTGCGAGTTGTGTTGTTTAATATCACCTACGAAGTAGAAGCGTAGAGGGAAGTAGAAGTGACGACGCGACGATGGGAGATGCATTCACCCAAAAGACATTGGAAGAATGGGGCCTGGACGAAGGTATTATAGAAAACTTTAAAGGTAA
The DNA here is from genome assembly GCA_932066315.1 of Andricus coriarius. Lineage (NCBI taxonomy): Eukaryota > Metazoa > Arthropoda > Insecta > Hymenoptera > Cynipidae > Andricus > Andricus coriarius. The sequence continues at coordinate 11,800 of CAKNWT010000092.1, read as the reverse complement.
GTGACGATGTAAAGGATTTAACGAATTGCGTCTTTCGGTCTTGTTAGCGCTTTTAATTTGTAAAACTCTACATTTTTTTATTAACTTACTGTTTTTTATCGAAAACTGGGATTTTGAATGGAGAAATTAGATTTGAAGGTCATTTTTGAACCAGTACTCAACCTCAAAATTTAATTGTCTCATTTTGCTCAATAAATATGAAAGTTACATCTTTTTTAGCTAATTATGGCCTATTCATGTTTTCAATCAAAGCTATATTCGTAGTGAAAAATTGGCTAATTTCAATAACTTTTGTTTGAAACGATTTTTTCAGATGCCCGTGTTAGAATAGAAAAATATACGTTTTACACAAAAACTATTGAACTTCGTCACTTTTTTACTTCGAATACAGATTTAATTCACGACATGAATAGGCGAGTATACCAGTATTTATGGATTAAAATGAGGCACTTAAATTTCATTCACAACTTGTAATGCGCTTTGGTTATTTTAGCGTTTAACATCAAAAATGGGTATTTTAAAACAAAAATTATTATAATTAGAACTCTAATTAGGATCTGTTTACAATTTTGGATTGTTATAGGGTTTCTGAGCGAAAATTCGTATTTCCAATATAAAAAAAATAGAGTTTAAACAAGATCTACAACTTTGCACAATTTTAGGTTATGTTATGGCTTTACAACAAAAATTGGTATTTTAAAACAAGTCGTAATTTGAACAAGACTTCCGAACTATTTCAGGTTATATTAACGGTTTACAAAGAAAACTTTTTTAAACATTGATAATATTGAAGAGAAATGAAAATGGAAAAAATGGAAAAGATAAAAAATGGAAAGCTATTCATAAATTTAATAAAATTATATTGAAAAATAAAATTAATTATGCACAACATTATTTTGAATCAATCTTAAGTCTTTTTGAATTCACCTGCAATTTTTATGGAATACTTTGGATGTTAAACGAATATCAGTCACTGGTATAATCCGACTTTTTTATGAATTAAGAAAGTATTTCAACTTCCAATCAAATAATAGAATTGAAAAAAAATGAAATCTCAACAAAGAATACAATATTTAATATTTCAATTAGAAAAGTTTTATATTTTAAATAAAAAAAAGGTGAGCTTTTCACCACGAGAGATGAATTTTCATGTGAAAAAAGAAGAGTTTTTAACCAAGAAGATCACTTTTTCACACAAAAAGATCAATACGCTCTCAAAAAAATACGTAAATTTTTGACAAAATAGTGCAATTTTTTAAACAAGAAGATTAATTTTCTACGAGAGAAGACGAATTGTCAAGAAAATACATACATTTCTAAGCAAATAGTGGCATTTTTAACTATAAAGATTAATTTCCAATGAAGAAAATGAACTTTCTACAAAAAAGTTTAATTTTCAAACCAAAAATGTAAATTTTTCACCAGACAATTGCGTTTGTAACTAAAGAAAAAAGTTATATAAAACTTCCACAGGAAAAGATACTTTTTAAAATAAAAAAATGAATGTTCAACTCCAAACTCAACCAAAAAAGATAATTTTTCAATCAAACAGTTGCATTTTGAATTAAAAAAAAGAGCTTTCTACAATACAGTAAAATTTTAAACCAAATAATTAATTTTGTTAACAAGTAGATTAATTTTTTATGAGAAAAGATGAATCGTCAACAACAACAAATGTTCAAGCAAATAGTTGACGTTTTAACCAAGAAGATTAATTTTCTACCAGAATAGTTTTCAATAAAGAAAGTTAATTTCCAACCAAATAGTTAAATGTTCAGTTGAAAAAATTGATTTTATTAGAATTTTTAACTAAAATTATGAATCTTCCAACAAACAACAAATGAACTTTTAAAAAAGTAGTTCAACTTTCAAGCAAGGAGTTGAATTTTCAACCTAAAAAGATTAATTTTCAACAAAAAATACTAATTTTTGAACAAAATACATACATTTCTAACTAGATAGTGGAATTTTCGAAGTTCAATTATCTACCAAAAATAATTTTTTCAAAATTTACATAAATTTTCTACTAAATAATTTGAATAACGGATGTGATGGCAATCAAAATTGTATTTCATTAATTTTTAGTTTATATTATTGTCGTTACGAAAAAATTGTAAATTAAATAGTTGAATTTTTAAACTAAAAAATATCAATTTTAAGCCAAAAATGAAGTAGTTGAATTTTTAATTAAGAGAATTAATTTGAATTGAAAAAAATGAATTTTCTACAAAACAATTTAATTTTGTACCAAATAGTTGAAATTTTTACCAAATTGGGGAATTTTAATCCAAAGAATATGAATTTTCAACAAAGAAGTTAATTTTCTACCATCAGTTGAAGTTACAACCAAATCGTTGAATTTTCAGTTGAAAAAGTTGATTTGAAAAAAAAAAAATTTCTAAAATTGAGCTGGCGGATCGAATAAGGGCACATACATATTTTCGGCGCGAGTGCAAATGAACCCTGACAGGAGAAAAGGAAGAATGCTGAAAGTATTTTTTTACCGAATTCAAGCAAATTTTTTACATTAATTGAATTTCCAAAATTCTATGTTCTAAACAAATTTTGAAAACTACGAGAACTCATCCTGCTCAAGCCGAAAAATGTATGTGCCCTTATTCGATCCGGCAGCTCAATTGTGAATTTTAGAAGAATAAAATCAACTTTCAAGAATGTAGAACAATTTTCAACCATGAAGTTAAAGTTTAGAATGTAAAAGGATGATTTTTCAGCGAAAAATATAATAGTTAATATTTCAATAAAAACATTTGAATTACAAAAAAAAGATAACGTTTCTAATTAAAAAATTAATTTTTTACAAAAGCAGACGAATTTTCAACAAAATGCGTCCATTTTCAACCAAATAGATCAGTTTTCTACCAAATTGTTGATTTTTGTAGCAGAAAATACGAATTTTCTACCAAATTGTTGATTTTTCCAGCCGAAAATACAAATTTTCTACAAAACAGTTGAATTCTCAGAAAAAAGTTAATTTTCAACCGAAGCAGAGTAATTAATAATCAGACACTTGCATTTCTAAGTAAAATAGGTAAAATTTCTACAGAAAGAGGTCAATTTTCAAACCAAAAAGATGAATGTTTAACAAAATATTTTATTTTGCAACCAACAAAATTTGTTAGTTGAGGCAGAAAAAGAATTTCAATCAAATTGTTGAATTGTTAAGCCAAAAATACGAAATTTTAATCGATATATTAGATATGTCCTTTTAATATATTGGTGAGTTTTCAACAAAAAAATTACATTTTGAACAAAATAATAAAATTTTCAAACAAAAAAATTTGAATTCTTAACCAAAAAAATTGTTCACCAAAAAAAAACGTTAGATTTTCTACTTGGGTTCCATCAATTCAGTTCGCATTTAACTGAAAAAAGTGGATGAATAAATAATAATTTTCATAATTTATGGACTAAAGAATAATATTTTAAATTAAAATTGACATTTATTTTGAATGCTTTTGAATATAAAGGATAGAAAACAGGAACTTTTGCTTAAAAAATAAGGTTAATTTTCCTTGTCACATTTTTTGATTTCAGACTATGCACTTTTAAATTCGGACTACATATATGTTTGATACATGCAAAATTTTATGACACCATTTTAACACTATTTTTCAAATTGGTGACACCGTATGCACTATTTTTAATCTCGAATGTAAGTCCGAGTCCTGCAATGGAATTTTTTGACCATAAAGACTTGTGTTCCAACGGCCAAAATAAGTACCAATGATCAGTCGACGATCCGGGTGCACCTGGTCGCGCACCAGGTAGTTTTGCACGTATTCTACGAGAAGTTTTTTAAAATTTAAATTGTTCCAACGGCCAAAATAATTACCAATGATCAGTCGACGATCCGGGTGCACCTGGTCGCGCACCAGGTAGTTTTGCACGTACTCTACGAGAACTGTTTTAAAATTTAAATTGTTCCAACGGCCAAAATTAGTACCAATGATCATTCGACATTTTCTAGGTTTTTTCCCAAAGTTGCATGAAAATGTTTGAGTTGCACAATTATTTAGTCTGCATCGTGAGAGGGTATCTATGCAAGGCTATGTATAAATCTCAATTTACTTCATTTCAAACTAAAATAATTACACAGAAATACATTGGTCGAGCGCGGGGTGCGCGTATGAGGCTCTAGTTCCAGTTAAAGATTCATCATTTTAGAATGAATGACATGATTCAAAATAAATGTTTGCGTTTAGCGGCAAATATGAATGTGTTACTTTTAGTTGGCCGGGATATCCTGGAAATTCCCTGGAGTTTGAAACCGTACGCCGAATCGCAATCTTATCTAATTTTACATCTAATTTGAACTCTTAAATTTTACTTGAATTTTTTCTAATTCTGTGAAACAAATTTCAATTTAATTTTTTGTTGCCAATGTCACATTCAACCAAGTCACCGAGAGAAACTTCGCTTATCTAGAAGAGAAGGACATTAAGTTTATGATACCATTATTTGGCCCACGAGCGTTGTTCCGTTCACATTGGGCTAAAATGAAGCTTACTTGCGTAAGTTTCCTTTGAAGCGCTATTTTATTATATAACTGAAAGGTAGCATTACATGAGGGCGTAAACCACAAATTTTCAAAAATGAGATTGTTGGCTCAAAAAAATTTTAAACATTTTAAAACAGATCCTAAAGCAACGATTTTTTTATAATCTCACTTTTTTGTTAGCATGCTATAAGGGCCTAACCAAATCTGCGCTTAGGATATGCTTTTTTTAATCAAAATTTTTTTTTTATTACTGTTCACATTTTGTTTTTATTACTTACAAAGTTTTCTATCGAGCGAAAAGATTCCTTTCTCCATTTTCTCTAAACATAATATTATTAATTTGTAATAAGACTTTTTTTGCATTAATTCGTCAATTTAATATCTAGAAAAAAATTCTTGCTTTTTTAAAAATTTAAAATTGGATTTTTTATTGCTATCAAAGTTTGAAAAACCGTGCTCCTCGCGCGAAAACAAACTTTCACCCTAAATTTTAATCATTGCCTGATAATATGTTGCAAGTAAACATTTCAGGCTTCAATTTAGCACTGATGTACCTCAGCAGTACTTTGTATTTTTTTTAAATTACAAATTGGATTTTTTAGGACATCTTTTGTTTCCGTAAAATTGTGAAAATATGAGTTAGGTCTTTATGGCATGCTACCTTTCAGTTGATTCAATTCACAAGTCTTATTTTTACTTCTCTAAGTTGTCAATAATCTATCAAGTTCTTATTACATCTCCCCGTTACTTATGTCAGGCGTATTACCAAGGCAGCATTGGTTCTCTTTTCTCATAATAAGAAGTGCATTTAATTACAATATTATTTGATTCTATTTGAAACATGTATTTTAATCTAGGAAACCGACAGTCCTAAATGTAACAAGGGACGAAAGCGACAAATTGACGAAAGTGTTGGAGAAATCAATTCCGACGACGGTCTTGAGTTTGTTTCGACCGAGAAAAAAGTAATTAACTACCAGTATCGGAGAATACTGCCACACGTAGAAGAAATCCTTATGAAAAATAAACTGGGCAGAACTATTTTAAATAATCGTGCCTCATCAAAGAGCTATTGTCTTTCTGACAAAGCAAGGGACATCATCATCAGTATAGCTGTAGAAGCTGTTACGAATGATGAAACCCTGTAAGTCTGTTTCTTCATTTTTTCTTTAAAAATATTTTAAAACTTATTCGGTAATTAACTACAAATTTTATCCATAGCGGATTAAAAAACAGTTGAATTTTCGACTAAAGTAATCAATTTTCAACCAAAAATGAAATTTTCAAGACAAACAGATGAATTATCTACACAAAAGTTGATTTTTTAACCTGAAAATACTAACTTTATCCAGACAATGTGAAAGTTGATATTTGGGCTAAAAAATATTTTATTTTTAAATAAAAAAAGTTTATATTAACTCAATACGACGAATTTTCGACAACATACTTGAATCCTCAACTAAGACCGATTTATTTTCAACCATACAGTTAAATTTGTAATGGACAAAAATTAATTTTCTACCATAAAAGACGAATTGTCAACTAAATACATATATTTCCTACCAAATAGTTGTATTTTCAACCAAGAAGATTTATTTTCTACTAGAAAAGACGAATTTTCAACTGAATATTTCAAGCAATGGATTCGATGTGATTCCGAATTTTATTTTATCAATTTTTCGTTTCTACAATTTTTAACTAAATATATTACAATTTTTCAAGTAAAAAAGGATCAATTTCTAATCAAAATTAAACCAGTTAAATTTTAATCGAGGAGAATTAATTTACAGTTAAAAAAAAAATGAAATTTTCTACATAAGACTTTAATTTTGTAACAAATAGTTGAATTTTATACCAAATTGTGGAATTTTTAAACCAAACAGGCGAATTTTCTGTAAAAAATATGAATTTTGAATAAAAAAGTTAATTTACATCAATAAGTTGAATTTGCAACACAATAGTTGCATTTGCAGTTAGAAAAGTTAATTTTTAACAAACAAAAAAGCTACTGATAAACTAAAATTATGAATCTTCAACCAAAAAAATGCAGTTCTAAGAAAGGAGTTCGATTTTCAACTAAGATGCTGAATTTTTCATGTAGAAAGATAAATTATCAACGAAAAATGTTGTAGTTGATAGTTCAAGAAAAACCTACTTTAATTTCGAATAAAAAAAACAGGCAGATTTAACTAAGACGAATGGTCAACGTAATACATACATTTTTATCCAAGTAGTTGAATTGCATACCAGAAATGTTGAATTTTTAACCGCATACATACATATTTATTCAAATAGTTGAATATTCGACTAAAAAGACAAATTTTCAATAAATTACAGATATAAATTTTCAACTGAATAGTTTCAACAATGGATTTTATATTAGCTTAAATATTTTATTAACTTTAAGTTTATATTGTTTTTGTCTCTACAAATTTATAACGAAATATATCACATTTTTAAACAAAAAAGATCAGTTTGTAACTAGAAGTACTAGTTAAATATTTTTGAAGGAGAATTAATTTTTTCAATAAAAAAAAAAACAAACAAATTTTCTACAAAGCAGTTACATTTTGTACAAAATAGTTGAATTATATACTAAATTGTGAAATTTTTAAGCCAAAAAGACGAATTTTCTATAAAATAGTTCAATGTTGACCCATGAGTATGAGTTGATAACAAAAAAGTTAATTTACAACCAATCAGTTTAATTTTTAACAAAATAGTTTTATTTACATGTGGAAAAGTTAATGTGTATAAAAAAAAAAGAATTTCCAACTGAAATTATAAATCTTCAACACGTTATTTTTAGAGTGACCTACGACTTACTAAAGGACTTAGCCAACGAGATAGTTGAACTGTTCCCAACCGAGGTAGTAGCTACTTATTATATTCCAGCGATAAAAAAGTGCGATTCTGCTACCGGAAAGTCGATACCACCTCGTGGAAGCTTGGTGAACAGGTGGAAAAATGCGGTTACCACACCAAAAGCACTTAACGAGAGTTCCATTGGTAACATTCACATGTTACCTGACAATCTTCCAGAAGGTTTGCCATTTTATTTCCTTTTCTCCAAATCAGTAAGTATATGTGGATATATATGATATTATTCTTTTTCAGAAAACGAAGAAGAAATCGAAGGAAGCATCGACTTTCTACGTAAAAATCAAGCTCCGTGGAATTTAGTCGAACGGCACTGGGAACTAACAGCGGCTAGGCGTCGTAGGGATATTCTTCATTATTCAGAAGAACACGTTGCCAGAGCATTTCAGGACTGGCAAATTTTAAAGCATCCTCATGGCTATAAATTAATAATAAAAGATTACAACAACATAGGACTGGAAGCATTGGAGAATGGAAGCGAGAATTGGTCTACCTTTTTTATTTTTGTTAAAACAATTAAATCTTTAAAAGATAAGGATGGAACCGGTGCTGACTTGTTGAATATGCTAAAAGAAGAACTAAACGAAGGTATAATTTATTGAAAATTTCTAGATATGTAACAGATAATAAGAGAATATTTTGTGTAATTTTCGTATAAAATTTGTATAATCTTTCTTTCACAGATAGTAAAACGTCGATACAACTAATGTTATTGGCCCACTTTATGCCACCCCGAACAATATTGAAAATTAAGAAAAAAACATGGAAAATCTCTACTGGTGACTCAAAGGACAGCATAATTTTGCATACAGAGGTAATTTCTCAAAAAAATTTATTTTCAGCATTTAAATCTTTGTGAAAATCAACCAAAAAAGATTTTAATGTTACATCAAAAACGGTTAAAATGAATTGAAAAAAGACACATTTTTAACAAAATCGTTGGATCCTCAAATACAACAGGTGGAATTGAAAAAAAGTGAAATTGTCCTCCAAAGAGATGAATTTTCATCTCAAATAATTAATCATAAAAAAAAAAAATTTTCAGCAACGGAGTTAAACTTTCAGCCAAGTAGTTAAATTTTCATCCAAAAATATTAGTTTTCAACCAAGAAGATTAATTTTCGACCAACAGAAAAAAAAGAATTTTCAATGAAATAGTAAAATTTTCCATCAAAGAGATTACTTTTCGTCTAAAATGATAAATCAAAAAATTATTTTTTTATCAAAGGAGTGCAACTTCCAGCCAAGTAGTTGAAATTTTAACAATGTTTATTTTGTATTTGTGACGTCTCCCTGGGTAGCTTAAGCTTTGTGTGATGATCGGTGACAAAGAAAGAGAGGGGTGGGAAAAGTCTTTGAAATATCATGACGTAGTTTTTGAACGGCCCCATATCGCTTACAATTCTTTTAATTCTTTTATTTTCAATTTGTAAACATGTTCTGACATTCGAATGTTGAACAATTTTAGACAGCCGCAGATATTACGAAGATACAAGAAGAGAGGCGTACTTATATGTATGAGAAGGGATTGCCTTTGCAGTCGTACATTATCGTCATTGGACCGAAACTGTCTGCGATTAGTGAATCTTACGTTGCCATCGACACCGCCCTTTACAGTGTGGCTTCAACGTTGGAAGCTTTGGATGTTTTTTTCAAAGCATTCCACGTTCTGCATGCTCGATATCCACCTGAAAGCAGTCATATCTGGATGGTTTTGCAGAAAGGTCTATACGAATGTATGACTGAATGGGACACTCCAGTTTCTTACGTCGAAAATGTAATTAGTCGGTATGTTACACACATAAAACAAACTCGAAATTCTAATTTGTCAACTTGAATTTTTTTACTCCGTACAATGTAATTAGTTCAAGTTTGTGAACTTGAATCTTTTTGTCACCGCTGTGAGGTGTTCTTATCAGATTTTAAATCTGTTTAACATTTAAATATCGTTCCTTATTATTTATATATTATTGTTAAGTAAATATATAATAGTAGAAGTTACTATATGTATAGTGCAAGTTGGCTATTTGCTTCGAAGAACATATGTGCGTTGAACACGGAATTTAGGGCTAATCTCAGAAACTGGTATTTGAAATAATTTCTTACAGTCTCTATGAAAATGTATCCTTGCGTATTCTGCACTTCTGAATTTTCAAATTCTAACTCGTTTATGATACACGTTAGAACATTGCATAAAGGTCAATTAAACAACGAAGTTAGTTGTCCCTTCCAAAATTGTTATTTAACAAAATTTGGTAGTATTTTTGTGTTAAAAAAACACTTAAAAATCCATAACGAAGATCCTGCTCCTTCTATTCAGCAGCAGAAGCAATTTGTTAAGAATTATCAGTGCAATTCCAGCGAAAAACTCTTTCCTATTGATTCTAATGATATAGGTTTACCTTTCGCAACAGGTAAACTATTTAACTTCGAAGGTTACGAAAAAATGGTCATTTCGAAAACTGACATGGTGGTCAGTAAATTATACGCTCATAAAATGTCACCTAGAAGTCACGTCCCAGAAATCATAGAAGATTTCACTTCTTATTATAACTCCATTCTCTTAGATCCGCTAAGAAAAATTTGTACGAATATCAATTCAACAGAATCACATGAAATTCAGAATATATTGAATATTGCTGACAAATCTTTCCAACCATTTAAAAGCGAATATTTAACGTTTAAACGTTTCGAAGATTTGGGACATTTAGTCAAACCTATGGAAGATATCGTTGTAGATACAAAAATCAAAGCTAAACGAATCCAGGGAAAAGTTAAATCAGGTCTCAATGAAGTAGAGTTAGCAATCGTCCCAATAAAAACGATTTAAAAAAAATTTTTGGAATTGCCCGAGGTTTTTCCTTCCATTAAAGATCATATTGATAAATGTCGCAAGAGCGAAAATTTTGTTTCTGTGATTCAAAGTGACTTGTGGAAGGAGACTGAAAAAAGATTTGAAGGGAAGGAAGTGCTACCCCTAGAAATTTATTTTGATGATCACGAGATCAATAACTGTATAGGATCACACAAAGGCGATCATGAGATTGGAGGAACTTACGGTGCTATTGCGTGCTTGCCAGAAAAATATAAAAGTATGCTCGAAAATATTTTGATTTTGCAACTACACCACACAAAAGATCATAAATCTTTAGGGAACTTTCCTATATTCAGTCATGTGATCGATCAGCTGGTAGATTTGGAAGCGAATGGGATAGAATTAAACGTAGATGGAGAAAGAAAGAGAGTTTACTTTGCTTTAATTGGTCTTCTCGCTGATAACTTAGGGGCGCACACAGCACTAGGCTTTGTTAAAAGTTTCAATGCCACTTATCCATGTCGAATATGTCTTGCACTTAAAAAAGATTGCAATCAAATGGTAGTAGAAAATCCTAATCTTTTACGCACTACAGAAACTTATGAAAAAAATTCTTCTGATCTGAGTTGTGGCGTTACTGAAACTTGTATTTTCAATCGAGTCCCGAATTTTCATGTAATAAAAAATAGTTTATTAGACTTCCAACATGACGTTCCAATAGGCGTATGTAGATACGCAGATTCATAAAGGCTGGGTTTTTCTCGTTAGCTCTTCTAAATTCCAGGCTCATCTATTTTGATTTTGGAAAAAGCTCTGATGTAAATATCCCACCTAAGATAACCGAGAGTGACCTTAAGTCAGAATATTTAACAATTTCGTCATCTGAAATGTCAACATTAATGAAGTATCTGGGATTGATAATAGGGGATCTTATTCCTGTTGGCAATGAAATCTGGGAAATTTATACGCTTTTGAGAGAGATTATATGTATAATTATGGCACGTGAATTCCATCCTCAGGAAACTGTTGAACACCTCAGAAATTTAGTAAAAAAACATCATTCTTTGTATTTAAAAATATTTCAAGAAAACCTTAAACCAAAGCATCACCATTTGCTGCATTATCCATCCCTAATGTTGAAATTCGGTCCACCTATGCAATTCTCGTGTGATAGATTCGAAGGGAAGCATAAAGAATCGAAGGATTACAGCAAAGTTATAACTTCTAGATTAAATCCAGCTTATTCTTTACTTTTAAAGCAACAACTCAGATTATGCTATAGGTTTATGTGTAATAGAGGTTTTGAAATGCGATTATCTTTTGGAAGTACAAACACGCATGACTTGAAAGTCGTGGAAGATAATTCTTTTAGGAATATTATACCAAAAAATCTCGGCAAAAAGTTTTGCGTATCTTGGATTCGAATATACGGCACATTATATCAAAAGGATATGATGATATCAGTGGGTTCAGAAAATAGTTATACTTTGTTTGGAAAAATTAGGTACATAGTTGTAAGTGAGTCAAAAGAAATTTACTTTGTCTATAAAGTATTTAATACTATATTGTTTTCGAACCACTATCAT
>CAKNWT010000091.1:0-11393 GCA_932066315.1 Andricus coriarius | reverse complement strand
TTTCCGAGTATTGATGAACTTCAGAAAAATGTATCATTAATTTTGGTTAATTCTCACTACAGTCTGAATGGAATCAGACCTTTGACGAGTGCAGTGGTTGAAGTTGGAGGAATTCATATACAAGATAATGGAGAAAAATTACCACTCGTAAGTATTTGTTTAATTTGATTTTTTTAATTCATGCGAGTACAAAAATTATGGAATTGTTACTTTCGTTAGGAAATAGAAAAATGGTTAGACGATAGTAAGGAAGGATGTGTTTACATAAGCTTTGGATCCATGGTAGTCACTGAATCTTTTCCAAAACATTTATTAGATGCTTTCTTTAATGCATTTACAAATGCAGCACCTGTTAGATTTTTAATTAAAATCATAGATGCAACTAAATTACCACCAGGTCTTCCAGAAAATGTGAAGACATTCACTTGGGTTCCACAACTGCAAGTATTGGGTAAGTTCACTACTTCACATAACCATTATTTACAATTATTTACGCTTTTCATCCAATCCTTCTTTCTATACAATCCTTACCACATTCTCTTGCCAGGTTCATTTATCTTAAATTCCTCTCTTGTGTCCTGCCCATACATGCTCCTATGTATCCTTTTCCCATTTACTGATTCTTCACTTCCTGTTTCCCTTTTCCCAATACATCCCTCCCCTTACTTTCTTTCCCGAACAAAATCCTGATCGTTTTGTCCATCTTCTCTCTCCACATCCCTTTTCTAAGTACTTTGTTACTCCTTTTTTACCATCTCATACCTTTTATTATATTTTCATTCCTCAATTATCCCTTATCTTTCCATTAATTATCATCCCTTGTCTCTTTTCTCCAATTCTTCATAGCTCTATCCTTTTCTTTGTAGATACAAGAATATAAAAGATTCCTTGGACCAAGACGAATTTTTGCCGTTTTAATTATTTCTTTTTGGGTTTCGAATCTCCCAACCTCTTTGTAGTCTCCCTCTTATGCCTTTTCGTTCCTTTTCATGTAGCCACGTCTCAATAATTACCACCATCTCCATCGTTTGAAACTTCTTATAAATCCCTTATTTCTCCAGTTTAAGCCTACTAAATTCTAGTAGCATGTCCTCCATTCTTCCCTTATTTTATTTTTTATCTTTTCTTGTTTCCTACTCTCTCTTACTTTGCTAAATTTTTCCATTTCTTCACCTCAATCACACAATATACCTTCTATCTGTATTTTCCCATACTTAATCCACGTTCTTCTTTCTGCTTTCTTTCCCCTCCCGCTATTATCCTTAACTTATACTTATTCCCTTTTTCCCATCCCCAATTCTCTATTATATTTAAGTTTCCATATAACGCCCTTTTCTTTGTCATCACTTCCCTTTTATCTTCTCTTTTTTTTTTATTTTCACTTTTTTATGTGCTCCCTTCTTCCCTCTTCTGATGCTACCCTTTTTACTTCATCTACCTCTAATTTCTCATCGATGCTTTTTATCACTTTTCTCACTCATTTTAGTTCCTTTCTCTCTGATCCTAGACTGTTTAGCAATATATTTCTTCTTCTTGTCTCTCTATCTCCTTCCTTCCTTTTACTTTCTCTACTTTTCCCATTCTTTCGTTATCCTCGTTCCTACTGTCCCTACGATCAAACGTTCGGTTTAGGACTTTAATCTTCTTCATTCTACTTCCCAACTCTGCTATTTTCCCATTTCATCTCTTTTTCACGTTCAGCCATTTTTCTCCTAATTTCTTTTTTCATGTCTTCTACCCTTTCCTCCAACCTTTTTGCCTTCATCTCACCTCTGCCATCATTTTAGGCATTTCACTGATTATCTTCGTCCGTTGGTTTTTTTAATATTTTCAGATTTTCTAAGCTCAATCCTCCTTCTTCCTTACCCTCATTAGTTCCTCTTATTTCCTTATCCTTCTTCCTAATAATGACTCTCTTCACATAATATTCTCCTCTCTATTTTTCTCAAACTTTCTTCATTATACCCACTCTCCCCATCACCAAACTCCCAATTTGAGGTTTTTTAAATTTCCAATCTACTTTCCAACTCTTCCACCTTTTTACTAGGTGCTTGCTTTTCCAATCTTTGTTCTAAAGTCTGCATCCGTTTTCCAAATTTTTCCTCCCTTCTTCCAATGTCATTTCTTCTCTAAGTTAGGGCATTTATCTCCTAATTTCTTGTTTTATTTTCTCTTCCATTTGCTCCTGCCTTTTTTTCTCCATCTCTATTACCTCTATCATTATCTTGGGTATTTCTCTTACCTTCAATTTTTCGTCTTCTATTGGACCTCTATTTCGAACTTTGTCCTCTTCTTTCCTCTAATCTTTGTCTTTTTCAGAAAATATTTTGTTTGAAGTTTCTTAATTTTTGGTTTGTTTCTCGAGGCCACGATAAAATATATTAAATTTATATAAAAAATTTGTCTACCACTATTAAAAAATAATGTTTAATTGAAATCGTCCAGAATCGATGATGGTTTCAAATATGACAAAAAATAGGACAGTTTTACTGTTGAATCTTTAATTTGGTTTCAATTTTTAACGTACAAAACGTAAAAAATCTTCTATTTTTAACATACAAAAATTTAATAATTTTGAATTAAATCCCTCCGGGATAAATTCAAAACCATACAAAATTATGAAATTAATTTGTTAAATCTAAGTCTAAGAAATGAGAACATTTTAGAACTAGCTACTGAAAATTTTATTACTTTCTGTTTGAGAATGTTCCAAAATATTGAATATTTCAAACCCATATAATGGTAATAATCTTGTTGACAAAAAAATCCTTTTTTCAGACCATAAAAATATAAAAATATTTGTCACTCATGGTGGATTGATGGGGACTTTAGAATCAATTTTTTTTCGTGTCCCAATGATTGGAATTCCACTTTTCGGAGACCAGTTTCTGCACGTTGAACGTTACGTGCAGAAGAAAATTGCTGTTCCATTAGACTGGACAACAATTGACGGAGAAAAATTTACAACTGCAATTTTAGAAATTCTCAAAAATCCTATTTACAAGTACGTGATTTTGTTAACTTGTCTTGGTAGCTATTTGCTTAATAATAATAATCAAAAATACAATTTTATTTTATTTTCAGAAATAATATCGAAAAGTTGTCAAAATTGTACGTGGACATACTCCAAACTCCCCAAGAAACTGCAGTTTTTTGGATTGAGTATATTGGCAGAAACGGAAATGTCTTAAAATCCCCGGCAGTTGACTTGGACTGGTGGCAGCTTGATCTTCTGGACATATATCTTTTTCTCTTAATTATAGTTATAACTTTGATCTATATAATTTATTTTGTTGTTAAACAATTATTCATGTACCTAGCATGTCTTCTGAAATGTAAACAAAAAATGGTGTCTAAAAAGAAACAGTAAAATGAACGAACGAACATGATTTATGTAATTTAATATATCCATTTTGAAAAAAAGTTTCCTGTATTATCCGTCAATTCTTCTTAATTCCTTGTAATCTGGAGTAATCCAGTTGCAATGCAAAGTAATTCTTTTAATTTTGAGTAATTCAGGTTTAATCTAGAGTAATACACATGTAATACGAAGTAATCCAGAGTAATCCACTTTCAGCAGGAAGTAATATCGAGTGATCTACTTGTAATCTGCTGCAATCTCCTTCTAATCCACTTATAATTTGTGAGGATCCTAGACATAAAAAGAATTCATGATATTCAAAGAACTCAGGAAACTCAAAGAATTATCTAAAAATATTGTTTTCATATAAGCACCGGATTGACCTAAAACCTATAACATTATCTAAATTCTGATATCAGTTTTAACGAACTTAATAAATAAATGTTTTTCCTTGAAACTGTCTCTAATGAAATGTAAATATCCCAGAAAAGCTGACTTTATGTTTACAATTGAAGAGATAAAAAATATAGCATATCATATAAGCCTATAATAAAGCCCCAAAATATTCATTAGTTGTGATACACTGCTTGTAATTCGAATTCTTCATTAATATATTAATTCGGGTTTCCTCTAATAATTAGAAAAGATGAGGATTCTTCATACTCTATTCTTATCCTTGGTGGCTATCGTTAATTCTATTGGTGAATATTATAATTTATCTATAATTTTAGTTACATTTCAGTTTGTCCAAAATAAGTGTCAAGTTAATCTCAGATCATTTCGGGAGAATCCAGAATGTGTTTGTTATAAAAAAGGAATTCAAAAAATAAAAATGCTCCTCCCTTTAGATACTTCCCCGTAACTATCTTCCCTTGCTTTTGTTCCCTACACTTCTCCTTCCTTACCCTTATTCCCATTCCTCTGTTTCCCTCACTTCCTCTACGTAATCTACGTAATCTACATAATTTGTGGATGATCCCTTATTTGTTTATTCATTTTTCATTATTTCGCGAATTTATCGCTAATACATTTAATATTAATAATAATATTACTATGTTTAACAAATTCTAGAACGATTTATTTATACAAAAAATGGGACGAAGTCTCCACTATCTTTATTGCTTTATTATTTCCTTAGTCTGGAAGATGTCGTATATGCTAGGTTCTATTACATAAATTGATGAATTATAAATTTCCCTAGACGTGAAAAAAGAAGATTTTATTCTTCTTATAAACCTTATTGCTGATTTTTTAATCATAAGAATACGTCTTATTTGCAGACATCTAATATAAAAAAATGTAACCTTCTATTTCTTTTTCTTGCAGAATTAAGTTCACAGTTCAACCCTTTACGAAATAGCGACCCAATAACTACTGTTCCTTGTTCCGGAACTTCTTCACTTGAATGGTGTTTTCCTCCTGCCGAGCCTTCTTTTCGAGCCAGGTCGAGGTCTCCTGCTGTCAGGCCACCTCATCCGGCCGAGCCTCCTCTTCATGCCAGGTCCAGATTTATTCCTGCCAGATTACCTTCTCCTGACGAGGCTCCTCTTCGTGCCAGGTCGAGGTCTCTTTCTCTTAGGTCAGCTGCTCCTGCCAGGCATGATTCTTCTCTTGGACTTGAACTTATGCGGCTTATTCCCCACACCAATCCACATCAGCAATTCGAAATTCGAAAATACACTTTTCCTGTTGATAAACCAATTCAATTACGCGTACAAAGCAATAATACCTTCAGGCCCATGCCAATTAAAGAACGAATTGTTTTGACAACATCCATTGGTGACGTCGTTGCAATATTGGAGGGCACTAAACGTCTTCGTGGAATATATAAAACAGGAATTGTAAGAGATAAACGGGCGAAAATAAACATGTACAGCGGCGTGGTTAAAGATATGACCCCAGAAGAAATCCGTGAATGTCCCTTAGGACAGCGTAACCCAATATCGAAGAATTTTAAAATAGTAAATGTAAACGACTTTCCTCAATATTATTAATTTAATTTAAAAAAATGTAAAACTTAGTATAATATTGTGTGTAATTTGAAGTAGGATTTAAGTCTTATGAGTGATGTACCGTTGATTTTTCATTGCACGAGCTAATAAATTGTAAAAATTGAATGGTTTAATAAATCCTACAGATGTGTGCCAACCTGCTCCAATCCTCCTGGTATTTAGACAGGGTGCATGGACTGAGAAATGACACCCAGATAACAAAATGTCAGCTTGTGGGAATTTAGAAAATTTAGGGAATCCAAAATATTCAAGAAATGCAAGGAATGTACAATGTTCCAGGGATTCAAGAATTTTAGGGAATTCCGCGTTTTAGGGAATTCCGAGCGTTTAGAGAAATTTGAGATAAGGGGAATTCAAAGAATTTAAGGAATTCAAAACGAATTTCAGACATTTTTTATTCTTTAGCTAATTTTCTAAGTTATGAAGAATGAAAAACTCATTACTATTAATTATTATTAATATTTAGTGTTCAAGCTTAGGTGCTCCACAGTTCCAAAATGTTATCAAAAGCATTTATTAAGAGCTTTGTATTCTTTCTTTCTCTTTTATAAGTTTAATTTGCGATTCTTATTTAATACTAATTTTATGAGGAATTTTTTGTTTTAATGTATGTAACGGGTTAACCTAACTCTCGAAAGATTATACAAATCCCGATATCAGATTTAACGAATTTAGTAACCAAATTTTTTACTGACTCGAATAAAACGACAGTGTTTTAGAAAAACAAACTTGCCGTCTACAATTTTTGTGATAGATACTTTATGATATTATATATAAACGAATGAGGGACCTAGAAAATCATTGGTTACATTGCTATTTAAATTTTTTATTAATATATCATTCTGGGTTTTCTCTAATTAGAAAACATGAAGATTTTTCATACTCTCGTACTCTCTTTTGTGGTTGTCCTTGATCATATTGGTAAATATAATTATATAATATATCTATATCAATTTTTATTTTCTTCCAAACTTTATTTGAGTTTTAAAATTATGGTAGGTTTTTTCGTTTTTTGGCAATGTATTTAGTGTTAAACAAATAGGCGTTTCGCCCACTAAACGTAGGGCCACATCAGGTTTATGTAATTTTCCAAGTCTAAATGTTAAATATAAAATAGTAAATAGTTATTTAAATTTAAAATTAAAACTCATCCGATAGAATCTTATCGAATAAGCTTACTGTGGACGTAATAAAAACAACGTAGATGTGCATATAAATTTCAGTTCATATATGCTAACATTGTCAACATACAGAACATTAGTTAAATTTATCGCTATAAAATTGTTAAGAATGATAAATTATTAAAACTTTTTTGTTATTTTCACCCATGACAAGAAATTTCTAACAGTGTACTTGGATAATCCTGCTAAAAGTGACGGATAGGATCCGATAGAGACAAATATACAACCGGATAAGGCTCCGGATAACTCATTTCGGAATCTAGCGCGCCCCTATATGGTCCTTACACGGTACGTAATATCATACGCGGAAGCATAGACGCTCTATCCGGATTGTATTCGGCATCACGAAACGAAACTATATTTAACTAACTTAAAAATAGCATTTTGTACGGCCCTATACGGAATTTGGTCGGAAATTAAGATGGGGGATGAATGCATCCAAGGTCGAAAGCGCTGTTCTATCCGACGCTATCCGGAACTTAAGCGGACACCCGAATAAGAAAATTAAATTATTTCCGCGGCGGAGTCTTATCCCGCTCTGTCCGCAATTTGGTCGAAAAATAAATTGGGTGATCGTTTCCCTGCGTAAAGTGACAGATAGGATCCGATAGAGACGGATAGGATACGAAATTTCTTCGCATCTGTCTGAATTCTTATACGGTATTTGTTTCGGGTTTTAAATCTGGTTCTATGCGGAACTTGGTCGGTGTATACAACATTTTCTAAATGGTTATTTATCCGGTTATATACGAAATACTTTCAGTGTCCAGTAAAGCCCTACACGGTTTTCATCGTATTCTATCCGGATACTTATACAGCTTTGGTGTCCGACTATTAATACGGTTCTATACGGAACATAGTTGGTGTATACAATTTTTTCTATCTGGTTTTTTATCCGGTTCTATGCGAAATATTTTCGGTGTCCAGTAAAAATCTGTGCGGTTTTCATCTGATTCTATCCGGATACTTATACGGTATTTGTGTCTGGTTTTTTATCCGGCTCTATGCGGAATATTTCCGCTTCGATTATATCGACAAAATCTCAACCAAGTTTTTTCGCTGAAAAGCCAAGGCTAACGGAGGAATATTTTTTCATTTTACACAATTTACATGAATAGGTGGTTTTCAAAATGCGTAATAATAATAATATTTAAATTTAATTAATTTAAACTTTATTAGTTGAATGTTTAATTTAAATTTTCATTAAATGCGTGATTTCTGTTCAAATTGTAAAGCTCCAAAATTTAAAGGATTTATCAGTTTCATATGTATTATAAGTAAAAATTATTTAAATTTTAGTATAGTTTTTTAGTTTTAGTTTTAGTTTAGTTTTTTAGCCTTTTAGTTTAGTTTAATTGAAGATTGTATAATATAATAAATCACCATTTAAAGTTACAAACAAAAGTTTACTCCCAAGCTGAAGTGTTTCTGAATTGAGGCCAAAAAAGTATAATGAAACAGGCATTTAGGTCGTACTCCTACCCCTTTTCCAGTGTTGCGTGGGGGCGGGAAGGCATCACTGTGATTCAACAAACCATGATTTTTATGTGTTTTAAGGTTTTTTAAGATGAAAATCTATTTACTACTGATTTCCTGGGAAACTATCATTCCAATGAAAAAATGCTAGCAACAAAAAATGTGTATTTCGATGAGATCTACAACTTTTCTTTGCAACATTTTTTTGAACTTTGCATATTAGCTGAGCTAAACCCAAAAAACCATTATTTTATGGTTTTTTGATGATTTCACCATGAAAATAAAATTTTCGCCTATTTTTAGATATGATATTCATAATCAGCGCGTCAAAATACATAAGTATACGGAGCCCGGAGAAAATCGGAGGTCAACCCTTTTCGATCCCAATTTGTTTAACTGGAACTATTATTATTTTTTTATTTTTTTATGCTGGAAAATTGTACTAAAATTTAAATATTTTTTAATTATAATACATCTCAAACTGATGAGTCCCTTAAATTTTGGAGCTTTACAGTTTGAACAGAAATCATCAATTAAATGAATATTTAAGTTAAACATTTTAATGTTAAAATTTAAATTAATTACATTTAAATATTATTTTTATTACGCTTTTTGAAAACTACCTATTCATGTAAATTGTGTAAAACGAAAAAATATTCCACCGTTAGCATTGGCTTTTCAGCGAAAAAACTTGGCTGAGATTTTGGAGACAAAATCCAAGCGATGCGTTAGCGTAATTAGCTAGAGCGTGCGGTTTAGATTTAGGTAGTTTACGTAGGGTTCGAATCCCCAGCGGGGGTAATTTTTCATGGCGTTGTGCGTACGATTATGTTTGTAAGTGACCGTGTCTACAATTGGGTAATTTCAAAAATAAATCGAGTGCAATTATTATATATAAAATAGTTTTTTTCGCAAATTTATTTATCTGTTTCAAGCAGCTATAACGAATAGGGCAATTGGGCTGCGGAAATATTCCGCATAGAGTCGGATAAAAAAATAGACACAAATACCGTATAGGTATCCGGATAGAATCACATGAAAACCGCACAGGTTTTTACTGGACACCGAAAATATTTCGCATAGAACCAGATAAAAAACCAGATACAAAAAATTGTATACACCAAATATGTTCCGTATAGAACCGTATTAAAAGTCGGACACAAAAACCGTCTAAGTATCCGGATAGAATCCGATGAAAACGGTATAGGGCTTTACTGGACACCGAAAGTATTTCGTATACAAGCGGATAAAAAATGAGATAGAAAATGTTGTATACACCGACCAAGTTCCGCATGGAACCAGATTTAAAACCAGAAACAAATATCGTATAAGAATCCAGACAGATGCGAAGAAATTCTGAATCGTAGCCGTCTCTATCGGATCCTATCTGTCATTTTAAGCAGGGATATTACAAAAGCATTATTCACTAGATATGGATGGGGATATACACAAAATATTTTATAACACTTATCAGTTGAAATAATACTTTAAACTCAGTTATTTCGAAGAAAATATTAGCTCTATTCCATCCAGTCAAGAAAATAACATCCTTTGAGACTTTTAACTTTTTTAATTCTGGAACGATTTTTTTAATGTAAGAAATGGGATGATGTCTTGATCGCCGATTTTTTTCATTATACGAATACGTTTTTTTCCAGACATCTACGATAATGAAAAATACAATTCTCTGTTTCTTCTTATTGCAGAGTTGAGTTCACAATTCGACTGTTTACCTAATGGCGCCCCTATACCTGGTCTTCCTCATCCCGGAACGTCTTCTTCTCCTGAAAGTTGTCTTCCTTCTGTCCAGCCTTCTCTTCGTGCCATATCCACGATTCCTCGTGTCAGGCCATCTTCTTCTAGCGAACCACCGCTTCGTTTCAGGTCCAGGACTCCTCGTGTTGAGCATCTTTCTTCTCTCGTACTTGAACATATTCGGTTTATTCCTCTTACCAATCCGCACAGGCAATTCGAAATTCGAAAATACACTTTTCCGGCCGATAAACCAATTCGATTGCGCGGAGCAACACGTGATAAATCTTTGCCCATCCCAACCGAAGCACGAAAAGTTTTAACAACACCTACTGGAGACGTCCATGCAATATTGGAGGGTAATTTATATCTTCGTGGAATGTATGCATCAAGAAGTCCCTTCGAAATACGGGTCAAAATAAACATGTACAGCGGTGTGGTTGAAGATATGAACCCAGAAGAAATCAAGGATACTCCCTTAGGAACCCGTCATCTGATATCAAAAATTTTTAGACGAGTCAATGTAAAAGATACTTCTCCACGTCATTAATTTAATTAAGAAAATATAAAACTTTAATATAATATTGTTTGTCATACAAAAAAGGATCAAAATGCTAGAGGTAATGTGCCTTTGCTTTTTTAATGCAATTCAAAAGCTTTTCATTGTCAGAAGTTCAATTGTTTAATAAATTTGATTTGATTAATTCTGAATGTGAAGTCAAAATTTTAATTATCCCAATTTGGAAACTGCACTGTTTCCCAACATACGGCTTTTTTGTTTTAGTGTCTTAATATTAAGAATTGATTTATCCTGGTGTTCTCTTTTGACTGTATGTTGTTTGCTATCTGCAAGAATCTTGAAACAGCCATATCTCAAGAGATAATTCGAGAAGAAATAGGGACGATTTTTATCAATTGGAGTAACTCAACCTATGTGAAATTTGCTACTAATTCTACTGCTGAGTGCCAACCTACTCCAATCCTTCTGGAAATTCTTTTTAAGGTTTTTGTAAAACCTTGACTCCAAAATTTCTTCATTTTGCTGAGCAAATGATCCCCTATTTTAGCACAGATTCAAACAATATATATTAAGAGGTCGCTATGAAGGTTTTTATGTCGAAAAATCGATTTTTTAAAGCTTTCATTTCAATTCAACAGTTTTTTTATCAGAGTGCCATCTGACCCTCAAAGTTTGTTCGTTATGAACAAAAAATTTGCGTTGGGTATTTACACTCTTAAATTTGCAGTTTTATGCTAAAGATAAGATTAGCATATCAAATTCATCCATAACAATTTTCTTTAAAATTATGAAATTTCTAGGAAATATTGCTTACGTTATTGCCAGCAATTTCTACATTTTGAAAGAAGGCACTTCTTATCCAACAATTACAAAAACGATTTTTTCAAAAAGTTACAAAATCGATAAATTGTTGATTGAGAAAAGGCTGTGCTACCTTATTTTTATATTTACTAGCATTACCAATCACGCGCCGCGCGTAAGTGCAGTTTAACGATTTAAGGGGAAAATTATTTGTTGCTACAAGATACAAATTTCGAATAAACATTTAATTTTTGAGTCTATTTGTTGATGAATACTAAACGAAAACTATT
>CAKNWT010000090.1:464-11779 GCA_932066315.1 Andricus coriarius | reverse complement strand
GTCCGGAAAATGTTTCAGTGGTTATAAATTCAACTCTTCTATTAAAAATTCATCGATTAGGTTTAAAATTTTATCTATTTTAGTAGAAACTTAATCCTTTTTGGTTTCAGATGCCACTGTTCAGTTGAAAATTTATCTCTTCTGGTTAATGATTTAACTAATTTGTTGATAATTCATCTTTTTGGGTTAAACTTAACTGCTTTTTATTCAAATTAAAGTCTCTTTTTGAAGGGAATATCACATATGAAATTCCTCGTTGGAAATTCATATTTTTAGTTGCAAATTAAACTATTTGATTAAAAGTTTGTCTACTGAAAATTCGGCTACACTATTTTCGGTTGAAAATTGATATTTTTTATTGAAAATTATTTTTTAGGTGAAAATTGAACTATTTGTTTGAATATTTATATTTTGTTTTTTAAAATTTTATTATTTTGTTAATCAACCCACTCCTTTTTTAGTTTAAAAATTCATTTTGTTGAATGATCGTTTAGCTGTACCATTTTTGATTTAAAATTGATATTTTGTATCGGAAAATGGATCTTTTTGGAGAACATTAATCTTTGCGGTAGAAAATTCAAATGTTTGGTTAAAAAGTTTTTTTCTTTCTTGAAAATTTTTTTTTTCTGTGGTTGAGATTTATTTTCTTTCACCGGTTGAACATTTAATCCATCAATCTGTCAATTTCTAACCACATTTCATAAATCATACAATTCAAAAATATATTTTGAATTTTCAATTAGAAGCATGATTCTTCATTTTCCACGAAAACTGTTGAAATGCAGTCCATCCTTGTAAGAGCTTCAAAATTTCCTGTAACTTAATGAAAACCCTCGAAATCTTCGAAATCTCAAAATCTTGAAATTTCTTATCTACTTTATATTTTTTTCCCCAAAAACATATTTCTACTTCCATTTCAAAATATTTGCAATAGACCTTCTCAAGGTTTCTTCGAAAAAATGGTTATCAAATTGACTAAAATAGCAATTATTATTGGTGATTTGTGGAGCTGGAAAAAGGTTGGGGCGTTACATTATGTTTAATTAATTACAAATAAAAATTGTGTTAACCAAACAATCTTCAATTAATCTTATAACTGATATTTTATTTTGGATAATGAGTAGAAACATAGAACTTGACGTGTCCAAATTTGAATCGACCCCCAACACGTAAAAAAATGTTATCGAAATCTGATTAAAAATTATATTGCTTATGTAAGTCGACTTCTCCAAACATTATAAAGTGATAAGGAAACATGTTTTCAATTACGCAATCTCTGTTTATTCTCCTTTAATTGTCTTAATCGTGCAGGAAGAAAAGATATTTATTAAATTATTATTTAAGTCGTCAAAAAACGAGAATTAAAATTTGCCGTACTATCAGTCTTTATCATAATCAAATTTCTATAAATCCCTCAAAATGTTTTGAAACCATTTGATTATTTTAAAGCATTTTGAATTATCTGGAAGAAAACCGGTAAATGACCGCGAATTAGGGAGCCATCCGTCAGGTAGATATCCTGTATTTGTTTTTAAATTTATATTAATTTTGCATAGCTTCGAATGGGCCATTTTAGTAGAAAATGTATACATTTTTGATTGAAAATTACAGATTGAGCTTAAATAAAATAGATTATATAAATTGCGATATCAGTTCAACGAATTAAATACATAATTTTTTTTCTTATAATTAGCTCTAATTGAAATGCTAACATTTAAGCCAGACAAGTTTGACGCATATAATCTCAGAGATAAAAAGTTCAGATTATCCTATATAATCTGATGAAGAACCAGAATATTCATTAATTACATTGTTAATTAATTTAAAAATTAATTCGTTTTTCCTTTGATAATAAAAGATGAGGATTGTTTCCACCCTCGTCTTAATATTGGCAGTTATCTTCAGTTCTATTGGTAAATATAATTATATAACGTATATATAATTTTAAGTACACTTTTTATATTATACCTAAACCTGAATGTGTATGCTTTTATCTTTATTCCATCACAATTGCTCTACTTTAAACTTTATTTGGGTTTGTACGAACTGGGTGAAAATTTGATCACAATATGCACCATATTCGTCCAAAAATAATTTACTGAGTTATTTTCGTTTTTAATCATGTTAGAAAATTTAACAGATAAGACCTTTTCTATGAAAGTGTTTTAAACATTTTGTTCTATTTATTTTTTATGGTTTCAAAAAAGGTTATATTTGTTAAATTTGTGTGAATGGATTTAAGTGTACAAAATATGTGCTAAAAACCTTTCATCATGTATATCGATAACAGGCTTCGTAGCTCAATATGCACTAGAACAGGGGAATTATAATAATTTTCTAGAAAATAGCAAAATTTTCAACAACAAAAAAAAATGAATTTCGAGTATAATGCTAAATCTTTAAAAAAAGTTATAGTTTATATTTCAGTCAAAAAATATTTGAAATGAAAATGAAAAACCGGATGAAAAAATATAAAAAAAGAAAATGTAACCAGAGAAAAAGAATTTTCGACAAAATACTTGAATGGTCACATTAAAAATATGAGTTTTTAACCATTCATATGATTTTTAGTCAAATTGTTCAATTTCTGACCAGGAACATTACATTTCTATGTAAAAGCAACAGATTTTTAGTGAAATATATGTATTTGCAGCTAACAAAGATAAAATTAGACACAAGAATATTATAGTTACATTTTTAGTTAAATGAATTAAGTCCTAACTAAAATAATCAATTTCCAGCAAAGAAATAAATTTTTAACAAAGTTGCTAAACATGGAACAAACTAGATGAATTTTCATACTAGAAGACGAATTTTCGAAAAAAATTGAAGGCAGATATACAAATTATAACAAGAGAGTTGAATTGTCAACCAAGAATGATTCTTGCGCCAATTTTCTACTGCACACCTCTTCATACCGGTCTATTTTAAGAAAAATTTAAGTTTCAGTATTTTCTTCTGGAAAAATATGCCGGATTTTAATTTTATATTTCAGCGTTTTTTGAGAGATTTTAATTTTTTCTTTCAACCTATTTTATTGTTAGCATAATTTCTTTTCACGGCGGGATTAATAAGAAGTTAAAAGAATTCACAGTGCATTTCCAGTAATTCTAGGTTTATTGCGAGATATTAAAAATTCATCCCCGATAAAACAACCAGAATAGGTAGAAATTAAAACTTGGAAAGAGCGACGAGTGTGAACCAACTTGCTCTCGAATTATTTGGAATTCCCAAGAATTCAAGGTTAACTCGAACAAGTTCAGAAATTCATCTTCGGCACAATATGAGAAAATTGAAATTAAAATCCGACAAAATATGCCAGAAGTAAAACGACAAATATGATTATATCCTCTGGTTCTTGTTGCAGAGTTCAGTTCACAGTTTGATTGCTTACCTAATGGCGCCCCTATTCCTGGTATTCCTCGCTCCGAAACTACTAATTCTTCTGAGAGATATCAATCTCCTAAAAGTTATCTTCAACCTGCAGACAGCATTTGCCAATAAAGTCTTCAACTCCTTCCAAGCCTCCTCATCGTGCTAGGACCAGGTCTCCTCCTGCAGAGCCTTCTGCTCATATAAGGTCTAGGTTTCCTTCTGTCAGGTATAATTCTTTAACCATACTTGGATTCAAACTAAAAGACATTGGACTTATTCGGCTCATTCACATCACAAATCCGTTCCGGCGATTCGAAATTTGAAGACATACTTTTCCTGCTGATACACCAATACAATTGCGGGGAGTAGCAATTAATACCTTTAAGCCCATGCCAACCGATGAACAAATTGTTTTAACAACATTTACTGATGACATTGTTGCAATATTGGAAAGTAATACAATGCTTCGTGGAATCTATAATTACCATGGAAAACGGGTGGCAACATTTTTCTTTTTGACCAGAAGAAAGACTAAAAAGTTTACCAAAGTTTAAAAAAATTACCGATTGGAATGAAAGCTGACTGTAAATATGTATACGTAGAGAATGGAAGATAACTCGCAAAAAAATTTGCAAAAGAGAACAAATGTACAATTTGTTTATAAAAAAATTGTAATTTTTTAAACCAATTCAATGCTTTCAAATTCCGAAGAAAAATGACTGGAATTGACGATTTCAAACAAAAATTTCAACGGAAAAATTGTCAAATTCATTTTAGCCGTTCACGAGAAAAATGTTGATAATGTTGTGACTAGATATGTCTGAGAAAAAACTTTCTATTCTATATCCTTACAGAATTAACTCCGTGAATTTGAGTAGGTTTGATTGGTTTGTATAAATTTATTATACTTTCGTGGAAAACCCAAAAACATGCGAAAAATCAGTTAATGAATGAAATTTTTTTGACTATATGAATGCTTTTTCGTCTCCAGTGATTGATATTTTGCTTTTGGATCAAAGAGAAGGTTTTGCATATGCAATTTTCTTTCAACAATACCCAAATACATATTGAAATTCTACAAAAAATAAACCGTACGCGAAGTCACTGCGCTAATTTTGTGATAATATAGAAAAGGAAATCCTTCGACAGAAACGTCTTACCATAAAATATAAAAAAAGTTTTAATTATACCTTAGTTTTTTCTAATTTTAATTTTTCATTCTTGAGAATTTGAATAATAATTTAATAAATTCTTTTTCTTTCTACATGATCGAGATAATTTAAGGAAACTAAACAAATATTACGTAATTGAAAACATTTCTTCTTATCATTGTATACTGTTTGGAGAAGTCGACTTACACAAGCATATTTAACTATTGCGATTACATGCGATTTCCGTTGAAGAAATGAGTTTGGGTACTTCTTTCTCTGGCACAGCAAAATATGAAGGTATCTTCCGCCTGCCGAACCGCAATTTCCGATCAGGTCTTCTCCTTCTTCCGAGACTCCTTTTCGCGTTAAGTCCAGATCTCCTCCTGTAGAGCCTGGTTCTCATACCAGGTCTATGTTTCCTCCTGCCAGGATTGGTTCTGCAAACAGAATGGGATATGGTTATGAACAAATTGAGCTTATTCGGCTCATTCCTAACACAAATCCGTCTCGGCGATTGGAAATTCAAAGATATACTTTTGCTGCTGATAAACCAATTCATTTGCACGGAGTAGAGCTTTATATCTTTAAGCCCATGCCAACCGAAGAACAAATTGTTTTAACAACATCTACTGGTAACGTCGTTGCGAATGTGGAAAGTAATACAATACTTCGTTAAAGTAATACAATGCTTTCGTTATCCGAAAGTGTTTCTAATTGAGTTATACCACAAAAACGACTGTCGATCTATTTGTAGGCATTACTTCGTGTCAACAACTCAGTTCCGAGATTGCCAATAATAATAAAAAATTTGTTTATTTTCATGTCTTCCCTGGCAGTAAACACAGTTTTATTATTATTGCATTCATCAGGAAATAGTTTTTGCTTTCAAAGTCTTTGATTCTCTTCTTTATATTGTGCGCACTGAGCTAAACATTTTCTCTTTCTTTTCATAAAAATCAAATTTGTTTCGTAGACTCGCAATATACAGAATTAAGGAATCATACTGATCAATAACATCACACATTTCGGTGTTAGTACTTTGCAAAAACTTATTGGTAGCGTCGATGCGTTCTAAAATATCATTCCAACATACTGTCAGAATCCTATTTTCGAGTTGACAAAATTGTAAGTATAAGCCTAGAGGTTCTTTGTTTACATCTGATTTTTCTACTGGATCATGATCTATTTTTCACGCTGTGTCCGCAAAATAATGGTAAGATTCATTCAATGCATGATTAGCATCTTACCTAGCTGTGCGATATACGATAACAAAAACAAAAAAACAACACATTTTTACTCGATCTGACATTTTTCTTAGATCGGTCGAATCACCATAAACTCCTGATAGCTGCTCAAAAACATATCCCAGCATCAATTCAGGTGTTTTGTGTGTAAAAAGCTTGGACATTTAAAAACTAAATGTCGTTTTAATAAAAATAGAAAGAAATTCGCAAGATGCACGGAAGATGTGTGTACGAACGTGTCCGGTCATCGATCCATCGATCTACGTAAAAATTGGTGTCTCGATAGTGGGATGACAAGCCATCTGTGCAACGACAAGAAAAGTTTCCGAAAAATTACCGATTCTGACTGCAAAGTGTTAAACCTGGCTGACTGTGCTACCCCAAAAATAAAAGGTAAATAAACAGGGCTTAAAAGAGCTTAGCAGAGGTCATCAACCCTAACGGAAACACTGAACTTTACGCTAACAAAATCGGAGACTCGTACTGCGTACGAGAAATCGTTAAACAACTAAAAGCCTAAATAAAAAACGCCTTACATATTATGGGGAGGGGAAGTATCAGATGTGTCAAATCTGATCATGTTTGACAGCAAAGTGTACTATCTAGACAGGGAACAAGGAAAAAAGAAAGTTAGATCAACGATGTCAAGAGGGAATCTTCTTAGGGTACTACGATAAATCCAAGGGGTTCCGGATCTGGTCGAACAAAAAGAGGATGGTGATTATAAGTCGTGACGTAGAATTCGAAGAAGATTTGAGTACTAAACAGAAGACAGCAACTAACACTCAAATAAATTATTCACCCCCAGATGACAAACCAGAGGAAGATCGTCATTTTGTTGACATTGGAAATAATTTTTCACCAGGCGAAGAAGAATTCGAGCAGAACGAGGATCAGCAAGAAGACTTCCGAGGTTTAGATCATCAGAAAATTACACAGCCAGAATCGAAAGGTGAAGGTAACCTACTTGACAATGAAAACAGAATTTAAGTGAAGTCGAAAACGTTCCAACATAAGAGGTACCCATCACTGAAACAAAAAGAAAGCCAGGACGGCCAAAAGGGAGCCGCTCCAAAACTGGATTGGAAAAAAAGAATCCTCGAATCGCTATTAGAACAGGATTACGAAACAGCACTTTACAGGAAAGGAATCTACCTCCAGTTCCAGAAGAAGACGAAACGATTGAAGATGACGAGTACACCTTCATGTCTGAAATATCGATAAAGAAAGCGATGATAGGAGCAGACGGTCAGGAATGGCGCAACGCTATTGCAGCGGAAATGAAGTCCATTATTAAAAACGGGACATGGATTTTGATAGATCAATCGAACCAAGGAAACGTTATCGGCATTCGTATGATTCTCCGGAACAAGCTAAACCTTGATGGTACAATCGAGAGCAGGAAGGCTCGCCTGACAGCTCAAGGGTTCAGTCAACAACTAGGTATACATTTTAATGAAACCTTTGTTCCAGTCACTTGATGTAGGACGATTAGATTGATGGCATCACTTGCAGCCTAAAAAGAGTTGGTGATTAGGCAATTTAATCAAGCATTCGCTTATCTGAATGGAGATTTGAAGGAGAAGCAGTGACAAGCAGCAGAAGTTGATACACTGTGCTGGACGAAGTTCCTAGACGACTTAGTATCACACCATCAAAGTCGGATCCATGCATTTTTCAATCTGGAGCAGGGGAAGACATAATCATGATTGATGTATATGCAGATGACATCCAGAGATGAAAAGGCAATCGAAGCATTGAAAAGAAAACTGTCTGCTGATTTGAAGTCAAGGATTCAGGCCGAGCAAGCTATTGTTTGAGAGTGGAGTTTAAACAATCTGATGGTAAAGTTTCAATCGGTCGGCAAGGCTACACACAGGATCTTCTGCAGACTTTCGAAAGGAGCCACTCTAGTCGACCCAGGGACAAAACTCAAGAAAAGTGAAAATCCCAGCGAAGATGAACTCAAGATTCTATACCGTGACCGCGTCGGAGGCTTCACTTATTACCAGTGAAAATTTATCTCTTTCAGTTAAAAATTCATTTATTACATTGCGAATTCGCCGGTATTCAAAAAACCTCTATTTCACATCAGAGAATTTCTCACATGGAGCGGGAATGTCGCAAAATTATTGTAATTCTGATTCAGAAGAACACACTTTTTGAAAAATCTCTGTTTAGGTTCAGAATGATAATTTTATTTCCAAAAATCTTTGTATCAGAACAGAAATCTTTGTGGCCTTCCAATATGCATGCGAATTTCTATAAATCTTCAAGAATCGTTTGAAATCCTTTAAATATTTTGCAACTATTTCAAATTGTCTGAGGGGAAACCGGGAAATGACCAAGAATTATGAAATCATCCATCAGGTAGACATCCTGTATTTTTTTGAAATTTATATTAATTTTTTAAAGCTTCCAAATGGCTGTTTTAGTAGAAACTGTTTATAAATTTTCCACTAAAAATGACAGATTGAGCTTAAACCAAAAAGATGATATAAATTGCGAAATCAGTTTAACAAATTTGATAAAGAATTTTTTTTTTCAAACGAACTGTAATGAAATTCATTAGCTACATTGTTACTTAAATTCTTTAATAACAAATCAATTAGTTTTTCTCTAGTTTCAAAAATGATGATTGTTTCTACTTTGGTCTTAATATTGGCAGTTGTCCTCAGTTCTATTCGTAAATATAGTAATATAACATATGTATAATTTTAAGTAAATTTTTTAAGCTATACGTAAATCTGAATGTATGTGCTTTAATCTTTATTCCCTTAATATTTCTATTTTTTAAAAATTTATTTGAGTTGGTATGAAATGCGTTAAAACTTAATCACAATATGTACCATATGTTACTACGTGCACATATGGTACACTCCTGAGGGGTTATCAAAAAATTACATTAGACGATTTGGGAATTGGAAGGAGAAAATGTCACATAAGAAAAATATACACTAGAAAAATAACAAAATCCAAAGATATGAACAGGAAGTCGGTTTGTTATTCCAACATTGAATGTTCTCTTAAAGAAAATGGGTAATTTACTGAGTTATGTGTTGTTATGTGGTTTTTCAAATTTTTCTGTACAAGCAGTTAATCACCCTATCCGAGACCCGCTGGTTCCGGCCCCGTCGCGCTCGACAGTTCGATTAGCTCACTCCCAATTCCACACAAGACAAACAATAGGAGTGGGAATAGCGTCAGCGAGAGAGAAGTATAATTTTGCATAAAGACTAAAAAGTTAAACAATTTAATAAAAAGTCATCTTATAACACTGGTACAGATTTAAATTGGCGTCGATTCCATTAATTTGTATGCCCGAAACCGACAGACCACGTCCCAGAAGCAATCTGTCAATTCTGGCCGCCCGAGGCACCAGCGTTTACACCACGCCTTTTTTCGTGTCTATCAGCGTGTTACCATCCACGGTTTGGATTGAGAGACGCCCTCCTCGTTTTGCTAATATCGGGCTCTGAGTTGTGCGTGTCTCAGCTTTTTGGATGGCGAGGCGGCCTCGGATAACCCATGCGGCACTGCCGCTAACTACAAACCGCGTGAAAAGAAACACTAGCCCAAAGGCATAAAACAATGCGAGCTGAGAGCAAATGCCTAGAAGGCAAGCGTAACCCACCTACCTTGCAACCACCTAGCGAGATCTTCTTTTGTTTTAGCCATCCTTCTAAATTCTGTCTACCTCTCTTTAATTGAAAATGTCCACGAGGTATTTTCCTGGTCACCGCGGATCGTCCGGCCACAAAGTCGCCAAGCCAAGAGTACAAGTGGTGTCAAAGCGTGCTTCTCTCCGCTTCCTTCCGTTCCTTTCGACCCGTACATCCTTCGTGTCGAGGCCGTCTATTGATTGGTTGCAGCAGAAAAGGCTTGTTTGCCAATCCCCACCAATGGGTGCCTTCTTATCATTGCTGCTCGCTTATTGGGTCCGTCGGCTGGCCTGCTCGTTTTCCCGTTGGTCATCCTGCTCTGTCTCGAGTATGCCCGTTTGCTGGGACTTAGCAGTGCATGGTCCCCTAGCCGCGTCATGATGCAGGATCGGTCGAGTTTACTACGTACTGCCTTCGACGCTGCAATCAAACCTTAACGATCTGGCATAGCATGGTTGGTACGGTCTGACAGGACGATCGACATGGTATCGATCTTCCCACACTGAAAAAAGTACGAGCTAACAGCTTTACTAAAGACGAGTGCGCAGCCGTGCCACGCATAAAGGAGATCCTTGCTACTTTTTTAGGATCGCTGCTGTCCCAAAGTATAGGCGAGAGCGCGTACGGTTCTTCAAGATCGCGGCTTTCTTGCAACGCGCAGACTTGTAAGACCGCCGCTTTATAAATTTTTAGTGTAGCAGCGTTATTGCATTTGTGCTGCGAGCTGTCTGAAATAGAATAAGGTTTTTCATTATGAGGTTAAGCATGAAAATCAACTACTGCAATTAACTTAGTATAATTTAAAAAACCTAGAAATAAAATAAATCAAATCTACTAACGTGTAAATATCTCTTGAAGATGAATCGGCACGTTCGGTCGGAAAAGGTTTTTCATTTTCCACAAAATCTATCTGCTCACACGAGGCAAACGCTCTCCTGATGCTGCAATTCTGCGCTTTTGAAAAAGTACGTTACTGTCACGCCTAGTTACCATATACAGCAAACATCTTCCAACTAATTTTAGGTGGCGCTGCGTAACATACACGACTACAAACCCGCGCTACACTTTTCGGACCGCATCGATCCCAAAACCGAGACGGAGGTTCGCTTAACGGTACAGAGTGTAGCGCAACGCACGGTTCATATTACGGCTATACGCCATGGGCTGTCTGCTTACTCAAATGTTATCAGCATAGAGCAGCAGACTTCTTAAAGGCTGGTATGGCGTCTCTCTTCAACTTTTGCGAGAGAAACTGGCCTAAAAGAGTAGAAAGGATCTTCTTATCTACAAGGCGTGCTGGCGTATGCACGTTTAGCACAGTAACGCTACGCTGTGGTAACGGCGGGAACCCGCATTTTTTTTCAGTGCACTTAGCCGGTGAAGCGTGGTCGCTGGATGCAGTGGTAACAAGACTGAGCTGCCCTTTGGGTACTTGCGCGGGGCTGCTTCGCCGTGTGGATTGTCTTCCATCCTCTCGTCATGGTTCTTTGGTGCCTGCCAGGTTTTTGACTACTCACTTCGTCTGCCCTCTGTTTACTAACTGTCAGTTCGTCGTTAGCTCTCCGTACAATCTGTGTGCATTTAGATCAAAAATTTGCAAGTCTACCTTTACGAGGATGCCCTGGGGAGTCTGGGGTTACCTAATAAACAATTGTGAGGATAAGATTATTTTTGCAACACCCACCTCGAAAGTAGGCCGTTCCATGTATCTAAATTATATGCAAAGTGAGTCATTCTTGATATCAATGCGGGAATAATATTTGCGCATGCGCACTTTGATTATTATGCACTTTCCGCATCGGTGGAATGAACGCGCATGCGCACTTTGAAGATGATCAACTTTCCACATCGCGACGATTACATAATTTTTTTTTCAACAAAAT
>CAKNWT010000084.1:0-10544 GCA_932066315.1 Andricus coriarius | reverse complement strand
CGAAGGAAAACGGGTGGGCATCAACATAAGAAGTGGTGCGGTATTCGCATTGCCCGCAGACTTAGCCGATGAAACTCCGTTAGGTTCCCGTTTCACAATCTCAAAGTATTTTAGAAAAATAAATGTAAATGGTATTCCTCCACATCAGTAATTTATTTTAAAAAATAAGCCCGCCGCGCGGGCACATTCTCATTGCGCACTGCGTGCAATGAGAATGTGCGTATCATATTCATATGATATCGTTAACCACTGTAATTTGATGATTGTGAATTCTCTTTTGTTAAAGCTCCTTCGGCTTTACAGAACACATTCTTATCACGCTTCTCGTACTTCGCACTCGATTATTTCAAAAATGTGAACTTTTCTACATTATGTTCAACACTATTATATCTAATGTATATTATATTTACTTCTGTACCTCGATCTCGTACTGCTTATTCAGATATTGCAAAATAATATACAATTTATATTATTCATGATGACTTTAATATTTTCTCCTTACTTAGCACTAACTTTTATTCTCAGCTGCCCTCAAAATGCGCCCAGTTTGAGCACGCAACTCAAAAACTTTCATTCGGACCCCTCTTAAACTACAATCACAAAGTGAAATTAAACATGTTTTTTTTTCTGATTTGACTTCAAAGAGGGTTCTCAAATCACCTATGGTCTTGACGATTACATTCTCATTGCGATACTCGCGCTTCGTGCTCAAATACTGGGTTATACAGACAACTTCTTTTGAAAAAATAATACCATCTAACAAAATGAAACGGAAAATTTTGTTTCCAAATTTAAAAATGCCCTTACTTTTTGAATTTTCATCGGATTAACAAATTTTATGAGAATAGTTTCGAAATATGTTTCATATCTAGTAAAAATTTTGATTCATATTTTTTAATTTATCAGAAATGTTCATTCTTTTTTTTTGTTTTGAAATTTTCAAAATGTTGAAAAGTATGTAACTTTTTGAATTTTTATCGAAATAACAAATTTCATGAAAATAATTTATGAGGCTCTCTCTCTTATCTAAAAGAAACTTGGACGAAAATTTCTGAAACTTGAAAAAAATGTTTTTTTAAATTTAGAAAAAGCTCTTAAATTTTTTATTTTGTTTGGAAATATCTGGTTGTTGAACTTGACCTTCATTTTTGAAGCCTTGAAAAGTTTATCAAAGGCTGACTCGAATCGACAAATCCTTCAAAAGTTAGCGTGGCTACAACATTCAGGTTACCACGCATACAGCCATACAGACATACAGACATACAGACATACAGACAGACAGGTATAATGTAATAATGTAGAGTTACGGGAAATTCCGTAATACCATTTACTGCTAATATTGTTTTTTAACCAAAGTCGGGCGAAAATGTAACAAGTTACTGGTGATTACGAATAAATAGTCAGTGTATTATAGATCTAAAGACTCCAATACATTAAGAATTTCCTAGTCTCTCTTTTTTAGGAACGGATAAGAAAGTCGTGTTGTGGTCCCTTGCAAAAAAAAATATTTTTAGGAGGAACATCAGACAAGGGAGGGTCCTTACGTCGGGAAAAATTCTTTTAGACTAATGTAACAATTGATCAATACTCTAACATTTGATGAATTAATTTATTTATGGGTAATTGTCAAGTTGAAGGCAAACTTGATATCCCAGTAATATAATATACAAAACGAAACTCTAACCGAGATTTTGTTTTACTTAATAAATACTTATTATCATTTTCGTTCTTGACAATAAGCGGAAGGACGCTTAACGTATCACGTTCGTAAACTTTATAGGTATAAAAATCGAGCATTTTTTGCTAATAGCATGTGCTCTGTATGTATAATTTGTGTCTACAGCAGTACCAGTTCAATAATAATTGACTTACCCTCTTTCCAGCTTGTTGAATGCAAACTTTATTGGCAGATGACATTCGTCCTAACTTTATACTTGGTCAGTGAATTTTGCGGCGAATTCCGTAATACTAGTCAGTTGTTTAAAAATTTTTTAAAATAACTATATGTAATTTTAAAATCGGTTAATTATTATATTTCATTGAATTGATTTTAATTATTGAACTATCAATTACAATAGTGTCCAAAACTTACCACAAAATGTTGTCCCAAACTAACAGTCTTGAATTTCTCAGATATTATTAATTCTTAAAGCTCAAATCTCAATTTAAAAAATAGCCTAGCAGGTTCCTCGGCTTACCTTCTGGCCGTGAAGGTAAGCAAGAGCGGGAAATTTACGCGAGATAACATACTACACGATGGACTTTGTAGCCTTGGTACAGCATGTTCAGCTCGAAAAGAAGTGCTTGATATTTCGCCCGTTTTTCTTTCTCTTTTGCCATGATATTACCATCGGCTGGTGCCGAGAATTCAATCACGTAAAAGATCTTGTTCTTTAGATCTTGAAGGACAATATCAGGCTTCGTGGCACTGATACGTTGAGTGGTGGAAAATGAGAAATGCCAGTAAACATTACACTGATCATTCTTCACTACGCACTAGAGTTCCCCCTGGGCATATGGCAAGACGGACAATAAATCAACACGATAGAAGTGCCTAAGCTGGTAATATAACAATTATCGCCTAGAGGTACATTCATTATGCGCTCGCGGTGAACCAAGATGTCCATAGCGCCGCCTGTAGACATCCTTCTCAGGGCTTAACAGTAAAAAACCGTACAAATACTTCACTAAAACTATCCTTCTCTTATCCTGTCCTCGCAGGTCCATCTCTCTCCTTTCGCTAACTCTATGCCGCTTCGACAGATCGCTAGATATAGGATGGAAGGATTTGGATCCCAAGCAAGAAGTCAGACCGAAAGATTTGACAGCATTCCTTTGAAAACTCACTTGCGCTTGGGCAGACCGCTGACAATCATTTGGATGCGCTTAAATCCAAGGCAGAGGGAGGCATGACGACGACTCGAGGGACTGCCAACACCCTTGATTCGAAGATTGACTCTCGATCCTTATCAAAAGCCTGCAGCGGTACTCTCCGTCACTCATCATCGCCAGTAGGCAGCATTGTGAAGCAATCAGAACGCTCACCAGGAGTTGAAGCTGGTCGCCGCCACTCAAGATCACCAGGAGGTGCCAGTGCCTGCACTTTAGCCTCCAAACAGCCATTTCCTTCCCCCTTGGTACGGGGGAAGGTCGCGCCCAGGAAGGCGCTTCAGTTTCGACGCCAGGAGGCGACCAAGTTTCCTCGGGCCAGAAAAACTTTAATTCCGGTAGTGCCTTTCCAACACCGTGCTACGGTGCTGAATTCAGACAAGGACGTTTACTTCCTGGTTAACGGACAGCATATTCGAGATGGTTTCGTACCCTCAACTCGGAAGCGCCTGGAGTACATCATCAGCTCATCATAACCTATCTTTATCTCGGTTTCTTGCCTCTTTCCTCTTTTTGTCAAGAAACTAAAAAAAAGCACATCGGCTACAAGCCGATAGGAACAAAGTCTCTGCTATGAAGCAGTCAAATCGCTCATTTCTTTCCCGCAAGTCAATCTCGTCCTCTGGAACGTTTCCCATTTCCGTACGCCAATCTAAATTCCTTTTTAACTTCCTTGCTACTAGTTTACTCCCCCCTCACCTACTGTCCAAGTTGATTAATACCTGACATTTTTTTAATTTTTCATCCCGCTTTTTCCTTGAAAATATTAGTTTTCAAGAAAAAAGTTAACAGTGAGATTTCTTCCCAATCGGTGATTTTTTAAACAAGTTCAAAGTTTTTTTTCAAAATGAAGATTTCTGGAGTGAAGGTTAAAAACATACAACCTCAGAATAGTTCAAATCCGTTCAGCCGTTCACAAGCAAAATTTTTATCACTTTATAAAATTAAATTTCCATTATTTAATTGCTTCCACCAAAACTTCAAGAAAGCTTGGCGAACCTAATGGCTGTTAAAAAAATGCATTTCACAGCGAAGAAAAACTACTTTCGAATTAGGTTACAATATATAAATGTAATGTGACGTCTCAGGGTCACATGATTTTCGAATAGGGGTTTCGATACCTTTTTCTAAATATTTTTTCCTCAAAAATAAAGTATTCAAGCAAATTTTTAAGAATACTAAGCTTTTCAGAATCTTATGCTTTATTCAAAAATGTATTATCCAAAATTCAAGCAACGACCCCATTTGACCAAAACTAAATATTCAAACTCGAATTTAAAAACCCCATTAAGCGGACAATTCCAATACACTTTTTATGTGCCCGTGTAATCGAAAGTTTCTTTTGAAAAGTCAATTATTTTGTGAAAAATTTGTCTGTTTGTATGAGGATTCAAATAATTTTTTGAAAGTTGCTTTTTCCTTTGTGGTCAAAAATTAATTTTTTAAGTTAAAATTTATCTATTCTGTTGTTGGTGAAAATTCATCTATTTCAGTTAAAAAATTATGTATTATTTTGGAAATTCGCCGGTATTCAAAAAATATCTATTTCACGAAAGAGCATTTTTTACATAGAAAGGGAATTGCGAAAAATGCTATTAATTCTGAATTGTGAGAGTAAGCTTTCTGAAAAATCTCTGTTCAAGTTCAGAATGATAATTTTGATTCCAAAGACCTTTGTTTCACATCAGAAATCTTTGTAGCATTTTAATAGGCTTAGGAATTTATGTAAATCTTCAAAACTTGTTTGGAATCCCTTACATATTTTAAACTATTTCAATTGACTGGGAGAAAACCGGGAAATGACCGGGAATTATGAAATTATCCATCATGTAGACATCCTGTATTTTTTGAAATTTATGTTAATTGAGCAGCTTATAGCAAAAGCGGAGTAAGAAAAGAGTCGAAGCGAAAGCGGGTTGATTATTTCTCAGCGCAAGAACGAATTAGTTCGAGCGCTACGGGCAAAAACGAGTTAAAGATTTAACTCGTTTTGCCCGCAGCGCGTGGACTAACCGATTTTTGACCGCACTCATATTGCGATTCGGTGCCAAAGTCTCCAGAACGTGGGATTTTTCGTCCCCCACCACTTTCCCATCTGGGAGAAACACATGCAAACGTAGCGTGTCGGTGAGCCGACTCTGTTACGCGATACGTCGGCCAGCCTTGTGTACAGCCGAAAATACACGAGAACTAGCTCGCCCGTGGCCCGACTTCACTATTCGGTGTCGTCAGCTATTAGGAGCTTTGACTTGATTTTTGTTTTCAAAAATTCACAACTCAAATACATGCAATGAAGTCTTGAGATATTTAATGATGAATTTTTTTCAGGAATTCTTATGGAATGTTTAAACAATCCGATTCTACAGTTTCATTTTTCATTATTTATGTTTTATTTTTCAATTGATTTTAAATATTGTAGTCGAAATAATAATAAATGACAATTATTTTTAATTTATTAAATTAATAAGAATTTCTTCCGTATACTTACCTTACTTTTCTTGCTATTTTAGGCTCTAATCGCAGTTTTGGGGATTTTAAGAGAAAAAGCCAAAAAGTTATTAACTTGACCTCACATGCTTTCTTAATATATAAAATTTTGCAAAACCTTTAATGTCTGAAAATACTTATCTCAACATTACAAAAATTAATTTTTACAATTTTATTTTAATTGTAAAATATTTGTAATTGTAAAATTAATTGTAAAAAATTGTAAAATAAATTTAACAAAATTTATTTTATAAAGAAATATCGCATGATTTTAAAAGAACAAAACAATTTTTTAAGGTAATTCTTTGTAGTATTTTAATAACTAATAAACATATTTTCAGAATATTTTTCCTTGATTCTGCTCTAGGGTCAAACATGGTACAAAAAACTGTCGTGAAATTTCAAATAAAAACTCTACTCTGTATACATTAATTTAAAAAATGAAAAATATTAATACTTTTTATAAATATTCCTAAATTTTATTTGAATATGATCCGCATTGATATTTTCTATAAAAATTCTTATAAATAGTTGATCATTTTATCAATTTTACGACATTTTTATACCATGTTTGGCCTCAGGGAATAGAGTTGAAGAACGAAATATTACTTTTGAAATACCTCTATCACCCCCATAAGTCTGTTTTGTAGGTTCCCCAAAAACCCCATCAGTGAAAAAATGGGTATTGCGAGTTTTTGGCGTTAATTATGATTTTTTTTGCGTTTTTCAAAATGTAAATTATTTTTAAAACATAAAAGCTAATTTATACTGATAATGAGATGTTTAAATAAAAAATTTAAAATAATTTATTATTGTTTATAGCATTTTTCTCTTTGAATGGAGATAGAAAGTCGCGATTTTTTCGAAAAATTTTCACTTTTTATCCAATTTTCAATCAAAAAGAGGTTAGAGTTGATTAATTTTAACAAGCATAATTGTTTAAACAATTTAGGATTATTGTTAATAATATTATCTTTGATTAATGCTGGAAATGGAGGTTTTTTTATGAAATTTTCAACTTTTTTTCACTTTTCACTTAAAGTGAGTTAATATTTAACTTAATATTGCAAAAATAGTTGTTTAAACAAGTTATTATTGTCTATAGCAATCTTCTTCTATATTAATACTAGATAGTTGCGGTTTTTTTCTGAATTTTTTAACTTTTGTCAATTTTTGCAATCAGTGTGAACTAATGATTAATTCAAAATAACAAAAGTAATTGATTAAATAATTTATTATTATTGTTAATAATTTATTTTTAGCTTAATGGTAGAAAGTTGCGGTTTTTTCAGAAATGTCGAACTATTTGTCTATTTTTCACTTGGAATGACTTAATAATTATTTAAGTTGAGTAAAAATAATTGTTTAAACGAACTATTATTGTTATTAACTATCTTCTCTGAGATAAGTGCTAGAATGTTGTGGATTTTTCTGAAATTTTTAACTTTGCTTTGCATTTTAGTTATGAACAAATAATAAATAAACATTAGAGAGAAAAATATTCTAAACAATCTCTTTCTTTTTCGTGAATATATTTTGCTGGAAGGGGGGGTCTGATATCAAAATAGGTTCAATTCCAAATTTTTCTTTAACGCTGTGCAATAAACTTCTTGTTGTAATCTAAAACAAAAATTTTACTAGTCATTTGCACACCTAGTTCTCCCACCTAGTCCTAATTATTCCTTTCTTTGTTTTTGTTTTTTGTGTAAGATAGATTTTTTGTTTAGATTCATTTTTTCAAACATTAGGAAAGAAAAATAAATAATTCACATAAAAAAGTTAAATACTATTTAAAAAATTATTCTTGTCGAGGTTCACTTATTATTTAATCATAACTAAAAAGTCAAAGCAAAACTAAAGATTTCAGAAAAAAGCAACTTTCTGGCATCACTATAACAAAATATAGTTATAAGCAATAATAAATGGTTTAAATAAGCATGTTTGTTAACTTGCTTTAATTAGAACCTCACTAAGTGAACAGTGAAGAAAAAGTATAAGGATTCACAAAAAACCGTAATTTTTTAGCTTTTATCTAAGAGAAGATAGTTATAAACAATTATATATTAGTCGAACAACTATGATTGTTAACTTGCATTATTAACTACTTTACTAAGTAAAAAGTGGATAAAAATTGAAACATTTCAGAACAAACAGCAACTATATTGCATTAATAAAGAAGAAGATAGATATAAACATTATTAATTTCTTCAAATCATTACTTTTGCTACATTGAATTAATTATTAACTCACCCTATGTGAAAAGTAGACAAATAGTTGCCAATTTCAGAGAAAACCGCAACTTTCTAGCATTATTCAAATGAAATATTATTAAGATTAATAATAAATTGTTTAGACAGATAATTTTGTTAACTTTATTTAATTAGTCAACTCACTCCAAGTAAAAATTGAACAAAAAGTTGAACATTTCAGAAAAAACTGAAATTATCTAGCATTATTCTAAGTGAATATTATTAACAATAATGATAAATTGTTCAAAAAATTAGGTTTGTTAACATTGATAAACTATTACCTCTGTCTAATTGAAAATTGGGCAAAAAGTGGAAAATTTTCGAAAAAACCACGACCTTCTATCTTCATTCTAAGAGAAAATTGCTAAAAACAGTACCCCCTTATGGGGTTTTTTTGGTACTTTATAAAACAGACTTATAGGGTTGATATTTGAAAAGTATTATCGTATTCGTATTCTATGGCTGGTTGTGAAGAGAAATGTTGAGTTTCAACACGATTTAGCTAATATTGAGGATTTTGAATAAAATTCGAACATATTTCCGGGCGTTATTTATAAAAATTAAAAAATTTCTTTAATCACCCAAATGTTCATACTTTATTCAGTCCGCTCCCTACAAATGACGCATTTGTTAATTAAGTTTATTTATAAAAAATAAGCACTGGTCGTCTTGTCAAATATTGCGCAGCTATATTAATAATCAGATTCAGCTAAAGAATTTTTCGCAAATTCCACAAGAAAAACGGCATTCTTAGTTGAAAATTGCCTGAGACGAAAAAAATGTCCTTATAAAATTGTTTATAACGATAACAATAATTGATAGTTATCCAAGCATTTCAAAAAATTTCAAAAATCAGTTGTTAAGAATTGATTACGAGTTAAAAGAAAAACGTTGGAATGTTTAAAATAGTCAGAAAATGAATTTTTTTATTAATTTTGTTTAAACAATCATCAATTGTTATTGATTAA
Organism: Andricus coriarius; assembly: GCA_932066315.1. Taxonomy (NCBI): domain Eukaryota; kingdom Metazoa; phylum Arthropoda; class Insecta; order Hymenoptera; family Cynipidae; genus Andricus; species Andricus coriarius. The sequence continues at coordinate 1,951 of CAKNWT010000084.1, read as the reverse complement.
TGGCAAGAAATGGTTGATAATTTAATTGGCTGTTAATTCCTGGTAATAAATTGTTGAGTATAAATTGTTGAGATTTAGTGCGAATCATGTGACGAATCGCAGCCAATCCCCTTGAAACAATTTTCGTGCAATTATTCGTATTTTAGTTTTCCAATTCTACGCAATGGGAACCCAATTATTTATTCTTTTTGATAATTATCACTAATTTTTTTTAAGTATAATATAATTTACCAATCTAACTTTTCAGGCACCAATTCAGCATTGATATACTTTAGGAGTATACATTTGTTTCTTCAAGATAAAAAATTCGAATTTGGAGAACAATGTGGTATTAAAAAAAAATTATTTTCGAATAGGGGTTTCGATACCTTTTTCTAAATAAAATGATTGATCGCTTGATGATGAGTGATCAAGGTCACCAGGAGGTGCCAGTGCCTGCATTTTTATAGCCTCCAAACAGCCGTTTCCTTCCCCCTTGCTACGGGGGAAGGTTGCGCCCAGAAAGGCGCTTGAGTTTCGACGCCAAGAGGCGACCAAGTTTCCTCGGGCCAGAAAAACTTTAATTCCGGTGGTGCCTTTCCTGATTAACGGACAGCATATTCGAGATGTTTTCGTACCCTCGACTCGGAAGCGCCTTTCTTCTGCAAGAAATTATTTACCTGAGATTGACCTGAATCATCCTCCTGCCGAGAGTCCTCTTCGTATCAGGTCCAGGTCTCTTCTGAAAAATCGTTGATATTGCGCTTAAGCCATTATGGAGATAAACCCATCAAGTTTATTTATTCTCGATCGTCCAGGCGCGAACGAAACGAAAATATCAGCGTAGCCAAAAAGGAATCAAGAGTTCGGTTGGAGTTGAACCGAATCGCAATATGAGTGCGGGCAAAAATGGGTTAGTCCACGCGCTGCAGGCAAAAGGGAGTTAAATCTTTAACTCGTTTTTGCCCGTAGCGCTCGAGCTAATTCGTTCTTGCGCTGAGAAATAATCAACCCGCTTTCGCTCCGACTCTTTTCTTACTACGCTTTTGCTATCAGCCCCTCAATTCTTCAAAGCTTCGAATGGGCCATTTTAGCAGACACTATGTACATATTTTGTATTCAAATAATGGATTGAAGTTAAACAAAAAAGATGATATAAATTGCGATATTAGTCAGCTGAAAATGTAATAAGTTGTAATAAGTTTCCCAGTCTCTCTTTTTATTTGATAATTATTTGCTAATGCGAAAAACAATAATTGTTCAATTTTGATGTTATGAAAGGAATTTGCATCAGTTTAGAATTTAAAAAACTTACAATTTGTGATTTCGAAATATTTTTATTATTATTTTCGATTAAATTGATTTTGAATACATTTTTTATTTAACAAATACCAAAAAAATAAGAAATAACATTCAAAAATAGTTTAAATTATTCATTGCACTCCAGTTCAATAATTACCGCAAAATATTGTCACAAACTAACCGTTTTGAATGTCTCAGATATCATGAATTCTTAATGCTTAAATCTCAATCCAAAAAAGCTTAGCAGAAGTTTCATAAATAATTAAGATATTATAAAACTCAATTATAGGTAATTGAATATTTTCAACCTGATTTTTGTTTCCTATCGTTAGAAATATAAACAGTTATAAAATCAATTATCAAGCACATTTTTAACTATTAAAGAAATTTATAATACCAAGTTTCATGAAATTTTTTTCTTTTTCTACAAATGTAATCCTTTTTGATTTAACATGCCACTGTTCAGTTGATGATTCAGCTAATTTGTTGAAAATTTATCTTTTTAGGTTGAACTCCACTGTTTTTTATTCAAATTAAAAGCTGTTATTGGTTGAAATATCAACTATTAAATTTTTCTTTAAAAATTCATCTTGTTTAGTTGTAAATTAAAGTACTTGATTAAAAGTTTACCTACACTGTAAACAATTTTTGAGGGAATTTTCCCCAAAAT
>CAKNWT010000080.1:0-15197 GCA_932066315.1 Andricus coriarius | reverse complement strand
GAAAAATCCAAATATTTAACCTTTTTCCCGTTGTAAATATTTGTCCAAAGAGCAAATTTTTTTTCGAAGCAATATATATTACTTACCCTGATTATGAATTTCATATGAAATAATAGAACCCAATAATAAGACGCAACTATTTTTATTGAAAGTCCAACTATTTAATTCTATGAATTGCTAGAATTCTGTAAATTCCATGAATCCCATGATACCTGAAAATCCCTCAAAATGTCTGAATTTGATGTATTTCTCAAATTCTCTGAATATTCGGAATGCCCCAATATCACTGATTTTTTCGATTCTTCTGAATTCTTTGCTTTATCGTCAAGTCTTTGGAATTCAAGGAATTCCATGAATTTAGGACATTCAACGAATGGCGAGGTTTGACCAAATAAAGAGATATTAGACAATTTGGTGTCTTTAGAAGAACTTAGAGATGCCAGTGAATCAGAGGAAATCAAAAGATTTCAAGGAAGTTAACAGAAAAAGATCGATTCATAAGATTAAAAACGAATTTCAAGAAATTGAAAAAAATAAAGGTAAAAATACATCGAATTAAAAAAACTCCATATACTTCAAAGGAATTCAAGTGCAAAACATGAAATTGATTAGTTATTGTTCTAAAATGAAAATTTCAATATTTCCCATGTTATTATGTTATTTCTGAATTTGACATATTATTTAAATTGTAAATAATATTATTTTAAATAACATACTAAACTTGTGTCGCTTGCTGTAATTCCAAACAAGTAAAAATGAAAATCGGTAATAACTAATAGCAGATTTTTTTTTTAATTCGGTTTGTTAAACTAAATCTAAAGTAGTTAGAGAGACAATGATATCATAAAGAAGCACCAATCCAGGTTCTATTATAATGAACGTATTGATTCCGTTATTCAGATTCCTTGCACATATGTTCCTGAAGGTGAAAATTATGAAAAACTTTTTGAAAAATTGCAAAAATAAGATCCCTAAGAAGAATTTGATGATGAGGAATTCACGCTCAAAGTGAACAGCTTCCTTGAGGCTTTCGAAAAACATAAAAAATCACTGCAGGAGGCAGAAAACTTAAATAAACTTGATTAATCAAAGGTCCATACAACCTTAGGCTGTAGCAAGGTGTTACTGACGCAGCGAAGAAGTACTTTCCGTTTCACGGGCGTTCCCGAAAAAAATTAATTCTCCCCAGATAAAGGACCCTGTATTAAAATGCATCTCAGCTGTTTCAAAAACTGAAACTTGAAGTACCCTATACAGTTTCACTCACACCCCAGAACGAAAAAGAAGGATCCTCAGAAACCTGCTTAGATCAAACTGAAGACTCTGACGTAAACCATCAATGAAAGGAGCCATTGACATATCGCCGGGAAAATTACGCCCATTCAACTTCAGCAGACTATGAACCTACGAATTCGAACCTAGAAAAAGATGAACAGAAAATATTCCGTGTAGAAAATTCAGGAGACTTGCTTGGTTCGCTGCCCCAAAATAAAATGCGCTACACCTTCAATCCCACTATTAGGGGTATTAATATCAAGATCACCCTTTGTCATTATAGAATCGAAATGCCCATGGAGGATTTGACACAAGAAATAATAAACAAATGTCTCGAGAGTCTAGTAGGAGGACACAAGGGTCTTTAAAAAACGTATAGGTGCGTCCGAGAACGATTAACATGGCTCGTCCTGCGGGACTAAATAAACAACTTCGTACGAAATGTTCGTAAATGTCTGAAGAATGAGCTCATGAGAGCCCGTACACACATCTACAGTGTCACTTGACATTGTAGGAAAACTCACTATAACCCCGAATGGGAACCGGCATGCACTAACTATGCGGAATAACTTCAGCAAGTAAAGCATAGTGGTACTCATTCCAGATGAGGAATGGATCTTTAAGGTTCGAACTTGTTATACCACTTCTCGACAAATCAGATTATCAAGTCTGCCATATTCACTCAATATCCGTACGTCAAGAAATATTTCTAACCAGCTCTGACCGAGCGTATATGAATTTCAGTTCTAGATTTATCGCCGTAGATTAATCTCAAAGAATATATATATCCTATCGAGTACAGATCAATTATTGAAACGTAAGTACCTTCAGGAATATCACCCTTGCAAGGGAGATCTTATCATCCACGAGACACCGTCCAGTAAAACTTTCGAAAGTGAGCTGCTGCTCCACACAACAGTAGACACGTTTAAAATCTGCGATATCAAAATTGCATACCAGAGCGACTCATATTGGATCAAGGTGAAGACTTTAGCGGCACGGATTTATTCTCTCGACAAGGAGCAGTCAGCAGAGTTAATCTGCCCAATGCTACAAATAATAAAAATTCAGTTATCAAAATTTGAAATAGTTCTAATAGCTCCACGCTGTATATTGAAAACAGAGTTGGACACAAGAACCCGAAGCTTAACATCATGGATGTAATGCTTATAAGATCACCAAAAGGTGACGTTACCTATCCACAAAAAATGTAGAATTTGTATGGGATGTCGAGAAGAAATTACAGGCATTCAGTGAACACAAGGCATTCCGCAAAAATCATTGAACCCTTACTCGTGGAACTTATGTTGGATTAGGTTGATTAACAACCCTGATATTAATTACCTATTTTTTTCTCTCTCAAATCTTAATACTATCATTAGCATATGCCGATTTTATTAGCAAGAAATGATCTAGGACGTACAGTATTAGTGACGTCAAACGAATTACTCAAAATTTCGAAAAAGCTGATCTCGAACAGCACCATGCAGATAAATTAGAATACAAAAATATCTCCAAGAGCCACTAACAAGAATTCAAATCAGATCATTTCCAAGGAGATGATCCGGCGGGCTCCTGGAAAAGCAGCCAATACATCCAAAGTATCGGGGGTGCCCCTGCCCAGGCACAACTACTGGTGCAAATGCTTCAACCCATGTAAAGTGATTAGTGATTGTCAGTGATACCTATAAAAACAAAAGAGAAAGAAAATGCCCCTAAATGAAAAAAAGGTTCACACAAATGTACCATATTCTCTATATTAGGTTCGAACCACTACACCGAAGCAGCTACGATTTAATATAAATTAAATTACTTTCCTGGTCATTGGCCAGGAACGACCTTTTTAAACGGTATTTTGACCCAACCCCTCCATTTTTATTATGTATCCACGGACATCGCCTTTCAAACTGTATCAACGGACACGCGCTTCTACCAAATACAGTCTAACCGGTACGGCATCGAATGGTGGCATCATCGGACCTAAGTTGACAAATTTCATTGACTCACACAGACATATTCATGAAAGGACGTATGACACTTTTGGATCTTTAGTCGTCGAAAGACAGAGCGCGAATGCAAGTGACATAACGGCTTACAAACGAGTAGCCATTTAAATTCGAATTCAGCAGAGATCGTTTCCCACCGTCAAGAATGTTTAGATACGGCGAATCAGCTTCCTGCACCCGGAATAGAAACGGCCATTGCGTCCCAGTGCACTACCCAACCAAGTGAAACGGTCCAGGGAAAAGTGTGAATCTGAGAAGTTACAGCATTTACCAAAAACGTGAAATCTAGTTTTTGCCTTCTGCTTCCTTTCCCTTGGTGAATGAAGAAGGAAAAAAATATAATGATATTTCAATGCCTTACTTTAATGCTGATTCATCTTCAGGCTACGAGGATTACTATGTTTCATTTTACAATTTTTTCATGCTGATTACACAATATGTCTTTAGCCCTATGTGTTTAGCCCTAGGGACCTGATAAATATATTCTATTCTATTCTATTCTAATATGTTCTTGGTTTGGCGTGATACAAATTTACCATTTCCCACAAGCAACCAAATCTCTTTATCGGCGGGAAAATAGAGTCATCGAAACTTGAGTTGCCGTTTCTGATCTGGCTCGGGAATAAGCCGCATGAGTCCTGCCCAAGGAGAACTGGGTCTGGCATGAAGAGGAGGCTACTGAGGAAAAGTCTGGGCAGGTGCATTTTGTCTGGCACAAGAAGAAGAACCAGGATAGCGTTCACTATTAGGATTTCATACGGACTCTAGTGAATCGTAATTATCAAAATCTTTAATAAAACTGTTTGGGAAGATTGGCTGATTTTTGCCTATTGGACAACACCTTTTTTCATCTGCAGTCAAATTGTAAACTGCGCCGCTTATTATATTTATTTTTATTCGCGAATTATTTTCATCTATCCTATGTATTCCATGAAGAGTCCCACTATAATCCAATATTGCAAAAACGTCGCCAATGGATTTTGATAATACAATATATTCTTGGGTTGGTCCAAGCACATAGTTCGTATGATTTATTCGCATATGAATTGGTTTATAGGCAGGAAAAATGTATCTTCGAAATTCAAATATCTGGTTCTGATTTGTGGAAGGAATAAGCCGAACATAGCCAAGTTGTTCTATTGCGCATCCAAGTACTTGGACAGAAAGAGGCCTTTCCAGAGAGGACCTGGACCTGGTACGCAGAGGAGGCTCCTCAGAAGAAGTCCGGTCAGGTGAATATCGTCTGTCAGAAATAGAAGAACCAGCGTTACGTTCGCTATTAGGGTTCCATTCGGACTGTAGTGAATCGTTATTTTCTGATATTTTAATAAAACTCTCGGGAAAGATTGGGTGAAGTTTGCCCACTGGACAATTTCGTATCTCATCTGGGGTCAAAATACAAACTGAGCCGCTTATCATATTTACTTTAATTCTTGATTTTGCTCTATGTGTCGTGTATATTCCACGAAGAATCCCGCGATACTCTAATATTGCAAAAATGTCACCATTATATGCTGATAATACAATATGTTCTAGGGTTGGAACAGGAATAAAGGTACTTTCTTTTGTTCGCAATCTAATTGGATAACGAGCAGGAAAAACGTATCTTCGAAATTCGAATCGTAGGTTCTGATTTGTGCGGGGAATGAGCCGAATGTATCCAAGTTGTCCAAGTGCATATCCAAGTACTTCAGGTGAAGGCGGCCACCCAGGGCGCGACCTGGTTTCGGCATGAAGAGGAGGCTCCTGAGGAGAAGTACGGTCAGGTAAATGTTGTCTGTCAGAAAAAGAAGAACCAGGGTTACGTTCGCTATTATGGGTCCATTTTGACTGTAGGGAATCGTTATTTGCTAAGGTTTTAATAAAATTCTTGGGGAAGATTGGTTGACGTTTGCCCACTGGACAATCTCGTATTTCATCTGATGTCAAATTATGAATTGCTCCGCTCATCATATTCACTTTAATTCTCGATTTAGCTTTATGTGACGTATATATTCCACGAAGAATCCCGCTATACTCTAATATTGCAAAAATGTCACCATTGGATGTTGATAATACAATACGTTCTTGGTTTGGCACTGGAATAAAGGCACTTATTTTTGTTTGCAATCTAATTGGATAATCATCCGGAAAAACGTATCTTCGAAATTCGAATCGTAGGTTCCGATTTGTGCGGGGAATAAGCCGCAAGTATCCAAGTTGGCCAAGTGCATATCCAAGCACTTTAGGTGAAGGTGGCCACCCAGGAGGCGACCTGTCCCTGGCACGAAGAGGATGCTCTTCAGGTGCCTGAGGTATGCGACGAGAAGGAGAAGAGCGACAGTGACCAGTGCGAGGAGTATCAGGGCATTCTCTGCTTGACTGCGAAGTTAATTCTGCAAAAACAAATGGAGGATTAAGGTTTCTCGTCGAACAAACTTCAAAAAGGGCTTGAAACTTTATTCTCGTTTTTGGTATAATATAATTTACAATCATAAGTAAAGGATTCTGTAAAGAGAGGTGATGCCATGAAAATGTCAGTTTAAAAATGATTGAGGTTCACTGTGTTGAAATTTAACACAATTTCTAGATAATTTTAGTTCTATTTTGGTTTATAAATTATTATGATGTCAAAGAAATGTTTTTCAAAACAATATCTTATTTGCAAATAACTTCTTCGTTTCTTAAAAATGCAATCATTTTGTGGAAAAATGAACTTTTTTGTTCAAAATTGTTCTCCCTTGATTGCAAAATGAACTCTTTATTTTTAAGACAAACTTCTTTGTAAAAAATGAAAAAATCAATTTCTTCATATCTCACTATGCTCGAATAAATTCGTCTTTGTAGGTTGAAAATTCACTTATTTGGTTGAATGATACATGCATATTTTCAGTGAGAGCCGTAGGAGCCGACCTTATGTGCCGCTTTTCATTTTCGTTGGTATATAACGGCCATTATATATGTGACGTCATGATGCTGTCCGAGACGAGTACTACCGAGAATAAAGAGCCTGGCTCGCTTTCGCCTCGTTCATTCCTCGATTCCGTCTCGTTTTCTCGGGCCTATTCCTCGGTCTCGAAATATAATTACATATTATACTTTTTTGTCCATTACTCACTACTTTTGATATCAGACGCGACTATGTTACGACTTTTTCGAAGATTTAAATTTACTCTATTCGATGTTATTTTTTTCTTATTGAAAATTCATTTTGCTAATTATAACAATAGGCTATATGAAAGAGAAAGGTAACGAGATAAGTATATTTTTAAGTAATTTGGAGTTTGAAGAATTTAACACTAATTTAATTTTTCATATTTGAATTGTCGGAACATTTGAAAAATCGAAAGGGCGTACCTACTTCCATCACTTTGACTACTTTATATTTTTAAAATTTTATAAATTTGAATGTGTAATAAGTAATAAGTAAGTGGCCATCCATATATTACGTAATCAATTTTTTACCCATTTTTGACCCCCACCCCGCAGGTGTAATCAACCATAATTATTTGATTGATCCTCCCCCCCTTGATTACGAAAACATCTTCAGGATTTATAAGGATACCTGATTCTGTAACCTTTACACAGCTCTTGAAACAAACCGTTCTTTGTAGACATTTTTTCGTAATGTCAATATGGAACAGATTTTTAAAACGCACAAAATAATATATTCACAAGAAAAACACCTCTACGGGCATTTTTTAATGCTCATACTTTTACCTACTCTATCGGCACTTTACTCTCTAAATGTGAATGAGTAGAAAACCACTAATTGGCAGTAGTTTTCTACTAGTTCAAATAATTGGTTATGCTACTACTAAATGAATTGGTAAATGTATTGCTGGTTACTATTGTAAACGTTACTATCAAGTAAATTCAAAAACTTCTTTTACAATGAAGGGAATTTTAATAAAATACATTAATCTATGAATTTAAATAATAAATCAAAGAAATTTCCATTTTATCTTCTTATAATTAAAACTCAGTGCATATTTGGGTCAAATTAATGTGGGTCCTGTATTAAATTCAATTTGAACCGTTTCAAATTCCTAAAGTTCATAGTAAAAATAGTCCATTTTAAACAAGATAGGTACACTTTTAAGCAAATAGTTGAATTTGGAACCAAGAAGATGAAATTTCTACCAAAAATTACGATTTTTCAACAAAATACATGAATTCTCAACCAAATACTTGATTTTTGTACTCAAAAATATTAGTTCTCAACCAAAAATGACTTAGTTAAATTTTCAGTTAATAAATTAATTTTCCAGAAAAAAACTACAAATTTTAAACTAAAATGATGAATCTTAAACTGAAATAGATGAATTCTGATCCAAAAGGATGCATTTTTAACAAAAGAATAACTTTCAACCAAGCAGTTTTTACCTTCGATCTGGAAGATGAAATTTCAAATAAAATGATGAACACTTGACTGGAATACTTAAATTTTGAACTAAAAAGATAAAGTTTCAAACAAGAAGGTTAATTTTGAAACATAAAAAATAATTTTCTACCAAAAAATTTGTTTTTTTAAGAAAAGAAATAAATTTTCAATTAAAAAAGACAAACTTTCAACCAAATAGTTTAATTTTCAGTTGAAAAAATTAATTTTAAACTAAAAAAATTTCCTTTAAAAAAAGGCAAACAAATTTGCATCCCAGGTAATAAATTTTTAAATAAAATGATGAGTTTTTGTACTGGAATAGATAAATCTTCAACTGGAGTAGATACATTTCAAGTCAAATAGATGAATTTTTAACAAAAGAGTTTATCTTTCAACCAAGTAGTTGTATTTTCAACCAAAAAGTTGAATTTTCAACTAAAATTGTACATTTTTAACTGGAACGCCTAAATTTTCAACCAAAAAGAAGAATTTCCAAACAAGAAAATTAATTTTTATACAAAAAGATAAATTTTCTACCAAAACGAGACGATTTTGCAACAAAATACATGAATTTTCAACGAAAAATTGTTAATTTTTCAACCAGAAATTGGATGGTTCAATTAAAAATTTGTCATTCTGTTCAATTACAGAGATACATTTTAAAACGATGAATCTTGAAACAACTAAAATTAATGTTGAACAAAAGTTTTTAACTTTCAACTCATAAAATTAAATTTGTATTCCAAAAAAGATGAACTCTAAACGAAAAATCATGTAGTTGTTATCCGAACCAAAAAAATTCATTTTTAATCAGAAACAGTTGAATTTAACATCAAACAAAGTACTTTTCGACATGAGTTTAATTTTCAAACTAAAGAGATTCTTCATTCGTCAAGGGAGAGAAACAATTCTAAACAAGCTGCTGAATTTTCAAGCAAAGATATGGTAATTGAATTTTCGACTAAAAACGATAAGTTATCAAACATAATGGTTCAATTTTCACTTTAAAAAATTAAATAAACTAAATGAGAATTCTCGCGCTTTAAAGTATGTAGATACTTTTATTTTAACTTGTCCGAAGTTTACCAATACGGTGGTTCAAGACAGGCTTTTTTAAAGACAAAAGAGTTTTTAATTCTGTTCAAAATGTAGGTTAAATATTTATTTTTTTCGCTCAGGAAAACTGGATCTGATGATTATTATAAGTCCTGCCACAAAAGTGATAAGTTTGAAATATGAAAAAAGACTTAAGAATCATCGATACAATGATTTTATGACAAGCCATTTTTTTAATTTGAACAAATTATTAAAATTGTAATAAAAATCTCATTTTATTTTCTATCAAAGATTTTATACAATAATAATAATTTTAATATTTTAATTTCTGAGGACGCAGGTATTCTATCCGATTTAACGAGTTTATATTTTGGCCACACTGACAAAATAGATGGTGTATTGCAGCGCAGCGGATCCCAATACCGTTTCAGTTTTAAATATTGCATCGTTCATACACAATTATTATTAATATACCTATATAAATTATATGAACATTATCGTTTCTTAATTAAAACTCAAAAACCAACAGAAAGTATTAAAAAAATTATTAAATTATCTTTCCATAGCAATTCATTGCTACTCATTGAATCAGAAAGTCGGCACTACTCAGCAGATTAGTAGAATACCGTTACTAATTCATATCGTAACATAAATCTCATCATTTCATTTAGTAGAAACTGATAAAATTACTAGTTTAACAGCCAGATACAATGCTACTAATTGCATCAGTAAAATTTCTATTAATTCGGATTTAGAGGGTAGGAAATTTTTTTCCATGCGCGCGGAATATTTAACAAAGATCAAATAAAGGAGAGATTTATGAAAACAGGAACCTAAAGATATGTTAACGTAATCACTCAAAGAATACCCCGCTCTCCATGTAATCATTCGTTATCATACGCATGACCCTCTAAGCCCCCTATGATGATTACGTAATATAAGAATGGCCCCTTATGTATTTAATACATAAGTCAGTAATAAGACTCATATGAACTCATATGCTCAGCACACAATCGATTTGATAATTCATACCTACGAAATACAAGTTTTTCAGAATTTTTATTCAAGTTCGCATAGGAAAAGTTCAATCTTTTATGAAGTCCTAAAAATGAAATAAAATATAGCAGCTCCAAAAATTATGGCTAATTTTTTCAGCGAAGAAATACTTTATTTTTAATAATGTTGTACAGTGATCGAAGCTCCCGATACGTAATATATCAGTGTCTTTTGCTGTCAAAATATTGCGTTTCACAGAAAATATTGCTTAAACTGTTGCTTAAACTTGGAATTTTTTCCGTCTACACCGAAAATCTAGAAAGATGAAATCTGAAAATGATATAAAGTGACTCGATAAGCCTTTTTCGTACTTGAACACAACTGAAAAATTAACAATATAAGTCAAATATCTTTAAAAGTGATTGTTCCGACCTTCTTCCTTTATAAAAATAACTACAGATTTTCTAAATTGACATTGTTTTATTTGTCCCAACCTGCCCCGTATACGGGGCAGGTTAGTGCGCAGGACACGATCTCAGTTATACACTCGCCAAAATTTATATAAGGAATATTATGCGCCCAAAAAATTCGCATCAATAGCCAAGGATATGCACTTCAACAGCAAGTATATAAGGATTCTGAAAAAGTTACTAGAAAGACGTGAAAAATTCTGGAGTCGTAGTTGTCTCAACTAGCCCCGGTCTCCCCTACATTTTAAACATGAAAACACTTTTCTATGCTGAAAAAATGTATGTACAGAGCTTCTAGATTTTTTTTGCCTTTTCAAGTGCAACTTAAGTAACATTTATGGTTTTTCCAAAACTGACATTAAAAAATTATTTTCTTTTATTTGAGCCTCGCCCAACCGCAAGATATTAATTAGTATTTAACATTTTAAACGGATTTGACTGAAATTCTAAGATTTCACATAGATTTTGCATACACTACAAGGCTTTCTGGAATGCAACAAGGTTTTCATATATTTTAAGGATTTCACAAAAATTTCAAATCATTTAATATGTGTTAAATTCTTTAAAGTAAAATAACCTGAAAAGATACCTATCTTTCTACGTTTCTGTTTTATATACTCTGTTCTTGTAGTTGGCAAAATAAATTATTAATAAAAGCAAGCAAAATACTAATAGAGTGAAGTTATATCTTCGAAAAAAATCGTAACATAGTGGTGTTTGATATCAAATTAATCAGTAATGGGCAAACAAGTATAATATGGAATCAGATTTCGACTTTAACTATTAATTGCAGAACGCTAATTAGCATTAGCGCGTCAGGGTGGCAAAATAACGCTTCCGCGAGGCGTCCGCTCTACTGGCGCACATGTGTCGCATTCCTCGGCAAACCCGAGGCGAGGAACGAAAATGGACTCCACGAGATGAGGGAAAACGAGACGTAGCAAAAAGAGACGAGGAATACCGAGACAGCAGGTATGTCTCGTCTCGTCCCGCTCGTTCCTCGGGATTTCTCGCTCGGCGTCAACACTACTATGACGTCATAATTGTTGACGACATAAATATACAAATTGGCCATTATATGTATATAAGGTGGAAAGGGGGATTTTATGTTCGCTCAACAGGTCTGAGAAATAGCCGTATTCATGCATGTGTTATATAAAATATAATAGAAATCATAGATATATTATAGTAGTATATTCACCAATAGAATTAAACATGACCGCCAGCGAGGAAACGAAAGTATAGACCATCTTCATTTTCGCAATGTAGAGGGAAAACTGACTAACGCTTCAGTCAATAAGTGGATAAACAAATGTAACCAAAGAATATTCTATTTCATCATCATAGGACCAATATACAAGTAAGTGGTCGTTATCTCACATATATGTGAGATGACGCCGCTATTAGCTTCAATGTTGTCCTTCGGAGATGTGATTATTAGATTTTTATCTCGAAGGTATTGGCTTTGATTGGTTATATACTATGTAACAAAAAAATTATTAAAAAGGAAAGTTCGTTGTCAAATCAAATATTCTAACCAAAAAATAATCAAATCTTATAGTTTTCAAGATTTTTACCATGAATTATAAAAAAGGATACAAGTAATAAGTGTGAGTAGAGGACAATAACGTACTGTAATCATTTTCGACGAAATCCTGTTCAAACATAAAACATTGATTTTTTGAATGAAAACTGCGCGCAGTATGTAAAGATATTGAAAAGTCAAATCTTTCGGAAAAGCTAACGGGCTAGGATCGAGTAATTTTTTCGACTGATTTGGAAAAAATCGATTTCTTGAAGGTTAAAGTTGAAATACTTTGTCAAAAATTAATTTTATTAATTCAATATCCACCTGGTTGGTTGCAAATCAATCATTTTAAGTTACCATTTTAACAATTTCATTCTCAATTTACGTATTTTGTTTTAAATTCTCCTTTTGTGATAGTAAACTAACGTTTTTGATTAAAAATTAGCATTCACGCTAAAAGTATAACTACTTTGTTGAAACTTCATTTCATCAATTGTGTAGAAAATTCTAGTTTTTTCGAATCTCTGACACCATGTGTGTTGATAACTATTCAGTACTATTTTATCACAGAACTGACACACCAATATTCGTCAGATCGATTTCGTTGAGACGAGAAAGTACTGATTAATGAGCGACATAGTGGAAGAGATTTGAAAAAACTGGAATTTTCTACGTCATTTCTAGAACAAAGAAAAATTGATATAATTATTGCCAAATATCCTAAGAAAACAAATATTACACATAAGATTCGTAGATTTTGTAATTAATTCTAGAAAATCATACCTTTTAATGATTAACTAAACAAAAAATTTTGCTTAAACCAGAATAATTATTTTAACAATTTTCACTCTGGTAAAAAATACTTTAAAACTTGCAACTCAGTAAATAAATATAAGTCATGTCTAAGAAATTTAAAAACAAACTCTTGTATAAGGAGTTCTACACCAAAGTGCTATTTTTACTATTTTGGGACATTTTCCGCGTACAAAGTTCAAAGTTATTCCGCGAAAATTACTCGTTAAACATTCATTAACGGCTGCCTAAACATCACAATTGGGTCCTGAGAACACAATATGTCCTCCGGTTCGCACGGAAATATGTGCATTGCATTCTACAAGCATGAAAATTGTTTTATCGTCAGGTAAAACATATCTTCCAAATTCGAATCGCCGGTTCCGATTTGTGCAGGGAATAAGCCCAACATGTCCAAGTTGTTCTAGTGAATCCCCAAGTCATTTTTGATTTATTTTACTCACATTTTAGGTTACAAATGATTGCAATGTCAAGAAATTGTATTTGAAAACGACAACTCATTTCAGAACCTATCGTAGAGGATGGCAAATAAAAAGGTGTTGAAACTAATTGATTACTATTTTTATACAAGTACAGGAATCAGAAAAACAAAATGATGAATATACTTTGGAAACGAACATCTTAAAAAAACGAAAATTAGTCTGAACTGGCACAATGAAAAAACCTTTTTTTTAAACAATAAAACACACGCTCTCTTACAGTATCAGAAATATCGCGAACCGCTATCTGAATATCCGCTTTAAGTTGCTCTACGTTTTGGGTTGATCGGCGTAACAAATATCTTTAAAGAAATTTCACAGAACAAATTTCGCATGGATTGAGATCTGGTAAGCAGGGAGGCCATTCTATACCACCACCTGCAAACTTGGGGTACTTTACTGCAACATCATAATGTCTTTATTCTTCAAAAATGTATTCAAAAAATTTGTGGGTGTGCTGCGAGGATGCTCCATCTTGCATAAAATAGTGATTCTTTACTTAACCCTTTTTGTTCCCATGAGGGAATAAGTTTTTTTTACGAAGTTGCTGATAAGTTTCGCCAGAAACGGTACCGTCAAAAACCGCAAATGAAGTCCCTTGGAAGAAACAGCTGCCCATACAGTGACTTTCAGAGGTTAAAGCGGTTTTGACTGAGCTACATGTGGAATTTCACTTTCCCAAAAATACAAATTTGGTTTATTTACGTAGCTATTTAGCCAAAAATCTGTTCCATCGCTGAAAACGATGTGATCTGGATCGATCTCTCCAACATTGAACATTTGAATCATATGATTGTAAAACTCTATTTGATTAGTCATCACAGCGTGTGTAAGCATTTGGTGTATAGATATTTTAAAAGGATGAAGTTTCAAAAAGTTCTTCAGAATTATTCTCAATGTTTCTTGGCTTAAACCTAGTGATTGCGCTGCTCTACGTATCGATGATCTAGGGTTATTCTTAAAATATTCCACCACCTGTATAATCTATTTACATTCCCATCCTAATGAGAATGTATTGGTTTCATGTAAATTTTGTGTGTGGGTTTTCATCATTTTTCCACGATTTAAATCCCCCTTAGTCAGAAAAAATGATTCCTGTGAACGTGTCTGTCTGTAGTGTGCCCGTAGCCTGGTTGTAAGCTGTATATAGTATGTATTCTGCAGGCAGAATTTCAAAAAATTTATCTGTGCAATTTTTTTCGATAGAAAGCAAATTATCAGAGTTACAGCATTTTCAAAATTGAAAAAAAGAACACCCAAATATTGAGCCAAACAAGGCACTATATGAAAAAAAATCAAAGAAAGAAGACCGTTGTTTTTTAAAAGTCCTACAATATTATCTTAACCCAAGAACAACAACGTATGGGTGGAAACCCACCCGACCTCTGATTGCTTGAAGCTGCGCACGCGTGCAGATTTTTTATCACCTTCTCCTTCCTAGTACCCTCAAATTTAGTCTTGTTCTAGCCTTTGCAGGTCCGGAAGGACAGAAAAGGCTATTCATTTTGCGAAAAATGTGGTAAATGTTTACATGCTGAGCATAAGAAAGTGATTTGCTATGGCTGCCTGAATGCTGATGATCTTTCAAAATATTTTGATTCAGGAATATACCTACTTTTTCACAAAAATTTGTTTCACACAAAAGAAAAATGTTGTATACCTATTTGATTTTGATTTTGAAGAGTTTTTTCTCACAAAAGTTTTGTATTTGATTTTGTTATATCATGACAAAATTTGTTTATATTATTATTTGTTACCAAGCATTATTTGTAATAAAAATTTTCGTTGAAAAACAATATTTTATTACTCCGAAATAGATTCCCAACCATGTCTCCAGTTCAGAATTTCAAAGACATCACAAATAACAGCAAATATTAACTTGGGTTGGATCCCGCCCGTAGTTGTTAGTAGTGTTCTAAAAGTTAACGTTGTTGTTCTTGGGCTAACAAATTTTCCAATTCTTACGAAAAATTGAAAATTAAAATTTTTATTGCACAAAAAATGAATAAAAATAAAAAATTTCATTTTGTGGTCAAACTATGCAAGATCGAAAAAAAGATTAAGAGACAGAAATGATGCACCTGAAAAAGATCTGCAAATTCGTCATCAATCAATTTTTGATTCGAGCGTAGTTTTTCTTTTATTCGGGTAAAACGATAAAAATAAAAAAAATAAAATTTTTTTGGACAAACGACAGAAGCTATGAGGAAA
>CAKNWT010000076.1:11625-60468 GCA_932066315.1 Andricus coriarius | reverse complement strand
GATTCGAGTTCAGCGACCCCGAAAACCTATAGGTAACCTGACTTATTGGGCTAGCGATGCATTTTGTAGGTTTGACTTTGAATTGACCTTCACCCTGACCTGATGCGACCAACTGTACTACGGATTCGATTTCAGCGACCCCGAAAATATAAGACCCACCTAGTCTGGTGCGTGTTTCAAGCGTTGAGATTTTGTGGTCCTGTGGTATTAATGCACGTTAGTCACTTCTAGATAATTTCAGTAAAAACATTTTTCTCCCTTCACTGAAAATTGAACTCTTTGTTCGTAAGACCCACTGTTTGGTAAAAAATAAAAAAATAATAATTTCTTTATTTTCTACTATCTCGCCGAAACTGCATCTTCATTAGTTGAAAATGAACTTGAACCTCGTCCGATATGAGGAATACCGAGCCTGGCTCGCTTGCTCCTCGTTCATTCCTCAGTTCCGTCTCGTTTTCTCGGGCCTATTCCTCGGTTTTTCTCGTCACATTCTTCCTCATGCCGTCTCACCCTTCCTCGTCCTCTGACATACTAGTGCTAATTAACGTTGTATAATAAGTAAGAAATAAGTCAGTAATAAGGCTCAGATAAACTCATATGATCAGCAAACAATCGATTTTTAAATTCGCACCTACGAAATACATGTATGTATGCTGAAATATTCATGTATGTATATTTCAATATTCATGAATACATATTTATGTATTCATGCACATGTGTATATCTTAAGGTTTGGCTGAGTCAAAATAAAGTAAAAAAAGTTCTTTAGTCGCAGAGTTGTAGAAGAGTCGTGAATGTTATTATTGTTTCTTAATCTGCATAATATGCACAATTATTAGAATTTTTTTAGAATTTGTATTTAATCTCGTATAGCAACTTCAAGATTTATGAATAATTTTTTTAGCCTAGAAAAACTTTCTTATATTCAAGATGTATTTCTAAAACATAGAAAAATCAAATCATTGAACATGATAAATTAATTTTAAACATTCAGCGTCTCATCATTATGAATTATCTGATATTCTCAAATTTTTCGGAGGTACATTCTAAACTTGAGAAATCTTTTCTGTGCTAAAAAAAGTATGTGCAGAGCTTCTAGACTTTTTTCATTTTTAGATGTCCATACAAAAATGAATTTTTCCTAGAGAAATTAAAAAAAAAATCTGGAAAATTTTTGGGAATTAGTCATTTTAGGCAGATTAGGAAACAAAAACAGCATTTATGTTTTTTCCAAGACTGGCATTAAAAAAATATTTTCTTTTATTTCAACTTTGCCCAACCGCAAGATATTAATTAATATTCGCACATTTTAAAGGATTCCAAAAGATTTCATAGAAATTTTAAAATTTCACATAGATTTTGCATATGCTAAAAGGCTTTCTAGAATTCACCGAGATTTCGCAATATTTAAAGATTTCACAAACATTTCAAATATTGTAATATTTTCAAATTATTACAAAAGTTTTGCCAAATATTTCACAAGTATTTCAAAGAATCCTTCAACTTTTTAAAATATTTTAAACGATTTCACAAATATTTGAAAGATTTTTCTAAAACTTCAAACGATTCCAAAAGATGGATTTCACAAATATTTCAAATGTTCTAATATTTGTGAAATTCTTTAGACCAGGTTGTTCTAGGTTTAGACCTATCCTTAGTCCTAGGTTAAAACTTGGTTTCGTTTCCGCCTAAATTTTTTAATTCAAAAAAGATTGAATTCATTTTTACGTAAATTTGACAAAGAATGTAATATTGTTAACAAAAATAGTATTAATTAAAGAATCTGTTGCGAAATTGAGAATGTCATACAATTTTAGAAGAATGTACTTTTATTATGCCACAAAATGACAAATGATTTTTTTCTATTTTTAAAATTTTTCTCTTAAAAACTCTGAGAAAATATAAATAATTAAATTATGCTTTCTTACCCGATACAATGGCAACCTTAATTCGTGGTCGCAAGTTACCTCTGACTTATTTTCTGCGTGATTAATTTCTCTTGCGAGAAGGAGTCGCATCTAATGCGCTAGCGCCTTAGTTCTGAACTATGATCCTCGGAAGTCAAAACGTCAGTTCCGAACAAAGTTCCTGGGCAGCGCATTATGTGCGTCTCCTTTTCGCAAGAAAAATGAATCGCCCAGAAAATAATTCATAAGTAACTTGCGACCACTTTTTGGTATGATAATATGACATTTTTATAAAATTTTATTAAATTAGGAATCGATTCTCAAATTAATACTATTTTTGTTAACAATATTAGATTCTTTGTCAATCCTACGTACAAATAAATTCAATTTTTTTAAATAAGAAGATGCAGGCGGACATGAACATAGGTCTAAGTGTAGGTCTAAACTTAGGACAGCCTTTTTGTCCGGCGACGTGGACAAAGTCCCATGAAAAGACCAGGTTTTTTCGGTAAGTGTGCTATGTGGGTATAGTATGTATTGAGATTTCGGCTTTAAATATTAATTAAAGAACGCTAATTAGCATTAGTTCGTCACAGTGGCAGAAGAACGCTCCCGCTAGCCGTCCGCTCTGCAAGCCCACATACGTCGCATTCCTTTGAAAACCCGAGGCGAGGAACGGCCAAGGACGCCACGAAACATGGAAGAATGCGACGAGGCAAAGCGAGACGAAGAATGCCGAGACAGCTGGTATGTCTCGTCCCGTCTCGTTTCTCGGGATTTGCGGCTCGGCGGCAACACTACTATGACGTCATAATTTTTGACGAAATAAATATACAAATGGCGGTTATATGAATATAATGTGGAAAGGGGGACTTTAAGTTTGCTTCACAGGCCTGCGAAATGACCGTATGCATCCTTTTATTATATAAAATATAATAAAAATGATAGATATATTATATTAGTTATTCGCCTATAGAATTAAAGATGGCGGCCAGAGTGAAAACGAAAGTAAAGACCATCCTCATTTTCACAATGTAGAGGAAAAACTGATTAATGCTTCAGTGAATAAGTAGGATAACAAATGTAACTAAAGAACATTCTATTGAAACATAAGAGTACAAATATATATGTAAGTAGTCGTCATCTCACATATATGTGAGATGACGACGTTATTAGTTTTAAGATTGTCCTTCGGAGATATAATTACTAAATTTATATCTCGAAGGTATTAGTTTAAATTGGTAATGTTTCAACAATTTCAAATCTGAATCATATCCCGAAGCTATTATAACTATTAATAGATGATAACATCCGAGTTTTTGAATTTTAAATTTATATAAATGTCGATATTAAAACGCTTACATCGGAAAAATAAATTTTGAAGAACAAGAAAAAAACCTGCCTCTGCCCGGATCCGAACCGAAGTAATGGTTTTATTATCGAAATTTTTATTAATGAAATATTTAAAAACTCGGACGTTAACATCTATTAATGGAAGTAACATCTTCCAAAAATCAATTAGGTTAAACCTACGTTGATCAAAAAGAGTACATCTGTTGCAGTGGCGACATACGTATAGTACTTCCGTGTAAAAAGGTAACTTTCGAGAACAAGATACTATCTGCTGACTTCTCTGTGGCGTAATTGTGTAATATTTTCAGCTTTAGTCAAAGAATTAGAAGCTGATTGCGATACTTGTAAAATGACATTGAATCATTTACACTCTCAATGTGTTTCACCTTGCTACTCATGTGTCGTGTTTAGATTCGCCGAAAATATTTGCTCAATTTTCAATCAATTTTAATTAAGAGAAGTTCATTGTAATCTGTAATTTATTCTTAACATATAATTCGTTATGATTATATTTAATATTATACAGAAGATTGTGATTAAATTAAATTTAAATTTTTTAAATGATTATTCAAGATGAAGATCACAACTTCATATAGAAAAATTTGCCATAAAACGTTGCAGATCGAAGAGAACCATACAGGGAATAAAATAATACATTATTAATAAAAAGTGAATGAAAATTTACAGCTTGGTCTTATGTGGAAGAACAGAATTTATATATTTTTAAAGGCTCTGAAATTGAAAATTACTTCCACAAACACGTGCGGAGAATCATGTTTCTAATATTTTATAAACTACGTTTTATTTTAGGGATGAGCATTTTCAAAATGAATTTTAAAATATTTACAAAGTGTGTTATTTCAATTCCTAAAATCAATTTTCTTCTGAGAATAGACCTCTGTTCCCGTGATTTAAATCATGTTCATGGATACTCCAGCTCTTCAGGATGAATTTGAAACCTATTTATTAAATATAATTTTTGACAACTTTTTACATAGTCAGTTAATAATTAATGCCAGTCAGGAACAAATAATAAATACTAATATTAATTCAAACAAAAATGCTGTCAGTAGCTACTTCAAGAAAAATTTACATTTAATATTATCCATATAGTAAATTTGAAGAATTGCATTGGAGAGGACTGCTTATTTTGAACCCGTTATCAAGGAGAGTAACAAAAATTTTCAGGGTGGGTTTGTTACGCACCATCTTCGTAGGTGCATTTTCTTATTTCCAAGAGTCCTTACTATGTGTTCAGTATTGCAAAAACGTCACCATTAGATGTTGACAACTCAATATATTCTTGGTTTGGCGTGATACAAATTTACCATTTGCTACAAGCAATCCAATTTCTTTATAGGCGGGAAAATAGTATCTATCGAGTGCATATCCTACTGCTTCATGAGCAGGAGTCCTGTCCGTAGGAGAACTGGAGCTGGCATGAAGAGGAGGCTACTGAGGACAAGTCCGGACAGGTGCATTTTGTCTGCTGCAGGCAGAAGAACCAAGATAGCGTTTGCTATTGGAATTCCATTCTGACTCTATTGAATCGTAATTTGCATAAGCTTTAATAAAACTGTTTGGGAAGATTAGGTGATTTTTTCCTACTGGACAACACCTTATTTCATCTGCAGTTAAATTATCAACTGCGCCGCTCATTATATGTATTTTGATTCGCGAATGATTTTGATCTGTCCTATATATTCCATGAAGAGCCCCACTATAATCCAATATTGAAAAAATGTCACCACTAGAAGTTGATAATACAATATATTCTTGGTTTGGCCTTAGCACATAGTTCATATGATCTATTCGCATTCGAATTGGCTTACGGGCAGGAAAAATGTATCTTCGAAATTCAAGTTGCTGGTTCTGGTTTGTGAAAGGTATGAGCCGAACATAGCCAAGTTGTTCTATTGCACATCCAAGCACTTGAATAGAAATAGGACTTCCCGGAGAAGCCCTAGACCTGGCACGAATAGAAGGCTCCTGAGATGAAGTCCGTTCAGGCGAATGTTTTCTGTCAGAAAAAGAAGAGCCAGGGTTGCTTTCGCTATTAGGATTTCGTTCGGACTGTAGTGAATTATTATTTGCTGATGCTTTAATAAAATTTGTGGGGAAGATTGGGTAACGTTCCCCCACTGGACAATCTCGCATTTCATCTGGGGTCAAAATATTAACTGCGCCGCTTATCATATTTACTTTGATTCTCGATTTTTCTGTATTTGTCGTAGATATTGCACGAAGAATTCCGCTACACTCTACTATTGCAAAAACGTCACCATTGGATTCTGATAATACAATATGTTCATATATTGGCATGGGAATGGAGCTTCCTGCTGTTCGCAACCTAATTCGTTTACTAGCAGGAAAAACATATCTTCGAAATTCGAATCGAAGGTTCTGATTTGTGCGGGGAATAAGCCGAATGTATCCAAGTTGTCCAAGTGCATATCCAAGTACTATAGGTGAAGGCGGCCACCCAGGAGGGGACCTGGCTTCAGCATGAAGAGGAGGCTCCTGAGGAGAAGTCCAGTCAGGTGAATGTCGTCTGTCAGAAGAAGAAGAACCAGGGTTAAGTTTGCTATTACTATTCATTTCGGACTGCAGTGAATCTTTATTTTCTGAAGCTTTAATGAAATTTCTGGGGAAGATTGGGTGAAATTCGCCCACTGGACAATCTCGAATTTCATCTCGGGTCATATCATCAACTGTTCCGCTTGTCATATTCAATTTAATTCTCGATTTAGCATTACGTGTCGTATATATTCCACGAAGCTTCCCACTATACTCTATTATAGCAAAAATGTCACCATTGGATGTTGATAATACAATCTGTTCTTGGTTTGGCACCGAAATATATTTATTTTTTTTTGCTCTTAATCTAATTGGATAACCAGCAGGAAAAACGTATCTTCGAAATTCGAATCGTAGATACTGATTTGTTCGGGGAATAAGCCGAATATATCCAAGTTGTCCAAGTGTGTATCCAAGTACTTTAGGAGAAGGAGGCCTATCAGGAGACGACCTGTCCCTGGCATTAAGAGGATGCTCCTCAGGAGCCTGCGGTATACGACGAGAAGGAGAATAGTGACATTGGACCGCTCGGGGAGTATCAAGGCTATCTCTGCTTGACTGCGAACTTAATTCTGCGAAAAGAAATGGAGGATTCATGTTTCTTGTTGAACGAACTTCAAAAAGAGCTTGATACTTCATTCTCGTTTTTGGTATAAAATACTCTAAAATCATAAGTATAGGATTCTGTAAGAAAAGGTGTGCGATAAAAATTTCAGGTTAAAAATTGTTACGGCTCGCTGTGTTTGAATTTAACAAAACGCATTGTTTTGTTTCCTTTCAGGTCCCTCATGACGTTTATACCTTAGGGTTAGGCTGAGTTGAAATATAATAAAAAAGTTCTTTAATCGCAGAGTTGTGGAAAAATCGTGAATGTTATTATTGTTTCTTTATCTGTACAATATGTTTTCAGCTTTGTTCGACCGCAAGATATTAATTAATTTTCAAACATTTTAAAAGATTCCAAAAGATTTTACAGAAATTTCAAAATTTCACATATATTCTGCGTACACTAGAAGGCTTTGGGGCCATCCATTTATTACGTAATCATCATAGGGGGGTAGGGGGTCATGTGTATGATTACGAATGATTACATGGGGGGAGGGAGTATTGTTTGAGTGATTACGTAATAATATGTTTAAGTTTCTTTTTTCATAAATCTCTTCTTTCTTTAATCTTTTTTAAATATTCCGCGCGCATGAAAAAAAAATGTCCTAACGCGTCGATAAAGTGCGTAAAAGTATGAGCATTGCAAAATGCGGCTAGAGGTGCTTTTATTTTGAAAACATTGTTTTGTGCGTTTTCAAAATCTGTTCCTCATTGACATTACGGAAAAATGTCTTTGAAGAACAATTTGTTTCAAGAGCTGTGTAAAGTTTACAAAATCAGGTATCCTAATAAGTCTTAAAGATGATTACGTAATCAAGGTGGAAGGGGGGGGGGCGGTCAAACAAATGATTATGGTTGATTACACCAGCGGGGCGGGGGTCAAAAATGGGTGAAAATTGATTACGTAATATATGGATGGCCTTTTTCTGGACTTCACCAATATTCCGAAATATTTAAAGGTTTCAGAAACATTTGAAATATTGTAATATTTTCAAATTTTTACAAAAGATTTGAAAAAGACTTCACAAGTATTTCAAAGAATCCTTTAACTTACTACAAGATTTTAAAAAATTTCACGAAGATTTGAAAGATTTTGCAAAAGTTTCAAAAGATTTCTAAAAAATTTCAAGATTTCAGACAGATTTTGAGTACTTTAAAAGAGTTGAAGGAATTTGAAAACATTTCAAATATTTTATTGTGTGTTAAATTCTTTAAACTACAAATGACCTGAAAATTTCCCTATCTTTTTCCATTTCTGTTTTATATATTTTGTTGTTATGATTGGAAAAGTAAATTATTAATAAGAGCAGAGCAAAATTCTAATAGAGTGAAGTTAATTCTTAGAAAAAATCGTAACATAGTAGTGTTTGATTTTAAATTAACTAATAATGGACAAAAAAGTATCCCAAATAGCACACTTCCCGAAAGAACCTGATATTTTTTAGGACATGGTCCACGTGGCCGGAAAAAAGTCCAGGTATGTCCTAGGTTCAGGCCTATGCTTAGACCTAGGTTAAAACATAGGTTCATGCCCGCCTAAATTTTTGTATTAAAAAAAGATTGAATTCATTTTAACGTAAAATTGACGAAGAATGTAATATTGTTAACAAGAATAGTATTAATTAAAGAATCCATTTCAGAATTAAGTATTTCATAAAGTTATATGAAAATGTAATTTCATCATGCCAAGAAGTGACAAATGATTTTATTTTATTTTTTAAATTTTTCTCTTTTAATCTCTGAGTAAATATAAATAAATTACGTATTCTTTGCCGATGCAATGGCAAGCTTAATTCGTGGTCGCCAGTTACCTCTGAATTATTTTATGTGCAATTCATTTCTTTCACGAGAAGGTGTCGCATCTATTGCGCTGCCTAGCGCCTTAGTTCTGAACTATGATCCACGGAAGTCAGAACATTAGTTCCGAACGAATTCGCTGGGCAGCGCATCAGGTGCGACTCCTTCTCGCAGAAGAAATGAATCGCCTAGTAAAAAAGTCAGAGTAATTTGGGACCACGAATCAAGCTTGCTATTGCATTGACTGTTGACAATATAACATTTGTCATCAAATTTACGTAAAAACGAATTGAATTTTTTTCAATAAGAAAATTTAGGTGGACATGAACCTATGTTTTAACCTAGGCCGAATCATAGGTCTGAACGTAGTACAAGCCTGGCTTTTTTTCCGGCCACGTGGATCAAGTCCCAAGAAAAGACCAGGTGTTTTTGGGAAAAGTACTATGTGGGTATACTATGTAATCAGATTTCGACTTTAACTATTCGTCAAAGAACGCTCATTAGCATAAGCGCGTCAGAGTAGAAAAAGGACGCCCCCGCGAGCTGTTCGCTCTGCTAGCGCACATATGTCGCATTCCTCGGAAAAACTGAGACCAGGAACGAAAAAGGACGCCACGAGATAAAGAATGCCGAGACATATGGTATGTCTCATCCTGTCTCGCTCCTAGGGTTTCTTCGCTGGGCGTCAACACTACTATGACGTCATAATATTTGACGAAATAAATATACAAATGGCGATTATATGAATGTAATGTGGAAAGGGGGACTTTACGTTTGCTCCACTGGCCTGCGAAATAGCCGTATGCATGCTTCTATTATATAAAATATAATAAAAATGATATATATATATATATATATATATATATATTATATTAGTTATTCACCAATAGAATTAATGATGGCCGCCAGAGTGAAAACGAAAGTATAGACCATCCTCATTTTCGCAATGTAGAGGAAAAACTGATTCATGTTTGAATGAATAAGTGGGATAACAAATGTAACTAATGAATATTCTATTGCATCATCAGAGTACAAATATATATGTAAGTAGTCGTTATCTCACATATATGTGAGATGGCGACGTTATTAGTTTCAAGATTGTCCTTCGGAGATATAATTATTAAATTTTTATCTCAAAGGTATTGGTTTAAATTGGTAATGTTTCAACACTTTTACATCTAATTAATATTTGGAAGCTCTTACAACCATTGATAGATGCTAACTTCCGAGTTTTTGAACTAATAATTATTATAAATTTTGATATCCAAATATTAATTACAATTAACCTACATTGATCAACAAGAGTACATCTGTCGTAGTGGCGAAACACGTATAGTATTTCTGTGTAAAAAGGTAGCTTTGGAGAACAAGAAAGTATCTGCTGAAGTCTCGGTGGCGTAATTGGTTAACGATCCACTCATAGATAATTCGCTGTTCGAATATGGGCTGAGGCAGATTTTTTTCCTGTTTCTCAAAATGTATTAGTAAAAGTTTATTAATTTTTTTAGAACTATATAATATATAATATATAAGTTCAAACTTTGTACAAAAATGCGAATACTGAGAAATAGATAAGTTTAATAAAAGAAGGCAATTGTGTAATATATTCAGCTTTATTCAAACAATCAGAAGCTGATTGCGATACTTGTAAAAAGAATGCGTCACCTCCAGCAAGGTTTTTCATCAATTTATTTTTCTTTGAAATTATGACATTGAATCATTTACACTCTCAATGTGTTTCACCTTGCTAATGACGTCTCTGGTCTAGATTCTCTGAAAATAATTGCTTAATTTTCAGTACATTTTCATTAGCTGCAGATCTTTGTATTCCGTAATTTATTCTTAACATATAATTCGTTAATTTGAATTTGTAAAATGACCATTTAAGATGAAGTTCACTACTTCCTATAGAAAAATTTACCATACAAACTTTGAATATAGAAGACAATGGAACGGGAAATTAAACAATACATTGTGAATAAAAATTGAATGAAATTCTACGGTTTGGTCTTACAGTCGGTCACATAAGAGCGTGGTCATTGTTATTACTAAAGAAACTTACTAATCTGAACAATTCCACCAAATATTATTTTATTGAATCATGAACTTGAATGCAAATACATTTAATAACTGGTCCGATCCCCGTTAGCTTCAATAATGGCCTGGTACCTTCGACGCATGCTTTGGACTAGATTTTCTGCATATTCCTTGAGAAGCGATGAAAGAGCCGCGATCGGGAAAGTCATGGACATTTTTATATTGCTTATAACGGTTTACCCATTTGTTTACAAACTGTTTTGACTTTTGCATATATTTAGCAGCAGGCACCTGAGTCATTCTGGGCCCCTTGAGGTGCAAACATAAAAAAACAGCCTCGAAGCGAGAGGCATAAGCTGCACTCATTTTGATAAACAATGCAAAACTCACTTTAAATAAAGAAAATATGATTGAATCATACAAAGAATTAATGATTATGCTTCCCTCTAAGAGATGACATAACAAATTTGGGCCTTCTATTTACCATTCGATGGTAATCGTGACTACGCCCTTATGTGACCGACTGTATGTGGACGGAAAAAATTCACACATTTTTAAATGCTTTAAAGTTGAAAATTACTTCCACGAACACGTGGGGAGAACCATGTTTCTAATTTTTCATAAACTACGTTTTATTTTAGGAATGAGCATTTTCACAATAAATTTAGAAATATCTAAACAGTAATTTCAATTCCCGAAATCAATTTTCTTCTGAAAAACGACCTGTGTTCCCGTGATTTAAAAAAAGTTTATGGATCAATACGTTTTTAAATTGAAAATCCTCAAAGAATTCACATTGAAGAAAATAAATTATGTTCCCGACCGCGTTATAATATTAGGCAGCCCCTAAAATCCACCCCTAGTACTTTTAACGAAACAGTTTCAAAGATTTTTTATGCGAAAAAGTAAAAAAAAAAGTTTTATTCAAATTTGAAAAGTTTGAAATAATCGAATTTATTTGGAATTTGTATACGTACTAATATATATTTTTTGAATTCCGAATTTATATACCCATATAGACGCTTCTGAGTATAATGTATTTATATCATGAATTTAAAATTAAAAAAAGTTGCGAATGTTTATTTATTATGATTAGTTTTCTTTAATTTGTAATTCCGATCATTCAAATTTGAACTTGCTTGCCGCCAATTCAATTGGCATCCCTATTCGAACATCGGAGCGTCTGCTACATGATCTGCTGAAAAGCAACCGCAGGCTACAGCGTTGCCACGTTCCATCCATTTTTTTTGTTGACAGGTTATTTATTCAACTTCAAAATTATTTTATAAATATTAAACAGTGGTAAGATCCCGGTTTTTTTATTTTTGCTGGAAGTATGAATATTGATTCTTCAATTTGATCACTTTTGTAACTAAATATCTTGGATTTTCGAACAGAAATCTCCGATTTATATGATTCGGTTAGGTTAGGTGCATAAGGCACAATATTTATTTAAAAGCTTATATTTCCTACAAAACGTGGTAAAAAATTCTTAAAAATTTGCCAACTGACGCCGAATTAATATAAGTTTAACATACTAAAAGGGCACGAAAGAATCTTGGATCCTACTCATCGCATGTTCCTCCCTAAATTTCTAAGCCAGGATATCGACATTAGCAGAAAACACCGACAAAGGAAGGAAGTATTTTAATTTATTTTAGATGTTGCATTACTAACCGCAGAATAGATGAAATAAGAAAAATACTGATTTTGTGTTGAAATATGCATTTTCTACCAATGAAACAAGAAAACTGGGGATTCTGAACAGCTTACTTCTAAGAATATTCTCTGATTAACATATCAGAACAGAAAATCACTTTCGTTTATCTTCAGAAAATGACTCAATTACCCGAATGTCTTTAAAACATTTTTAATGATGTCATTTTTAAACCGTATGATGCAAAAGAGTTTCATTTAAAAATCTACAATCATCTACTGTGACAGCGTAAAATTCAACTCACCTGTCACTTCAAGTTGATACCCATATGAAATATTGTTAAATCAAAATCAATCGCGACCCAGAGCGGAAGTCACCTCGGCCGGGAGCACCCGTCAGAGATTATATATTTTGGTTATTTACTGCTCGAAAAATCTGTTTTTATGTTACCTAAGCTGCACCTGTCAAAGCCAGGGGCGGCAAACACAATGGGAAGTAAGCGGCAATAGATACCCAGAGCTAGCGCAGCGTACAATTGGTCTTGGAACTAAATCGTATGTGCATGTGTTAGTGAACGTATATCTAGATCTAGTTCTTTTCATTTGTTTTATAAATTTATTATTTTATTATAATTTAAGGAAGATGAAAGACTCAATGTAAAATTTAAAGAATATGAGACAAAAGACAAAAAAGTAACATTTTTTAATGTCTTTGAATCATATTTTCATAATTTTGCACAAACAACAGACAAAATTGCACAAGCAACTCGCTGCAACTCCCTGAGAAATACATTTTTCGGGTTATGTTGATTTACGTCATGGTTTGCGCCGCAATTTTAAAAATTTGACCTTCCCTTGCCCCGCTCACCCGCTGACGTCCGCAGCGCGCGTACAATTGGTCTGCAAACTAAATATAATCATAATAATACGCGGCCGTCTACTTCCCATTGCGTTGACCGCCCCTGGTCAAATCCGAGATCAACGAAAACAAGAGAAGCCAGGGACGAGTCGTCGCATCAGATGTTTACCAGGAGTTGCTAACGTACCTTGGATAAAGTACCTATCACCAACCATAGTCCAACCATCGGCTATCTCCATGGCTCATCTCCATGGTAACCGATTTCCATCCAAAATGGCGGACCTCGAACACCCTGTCTAGTTAGCATCCTACTTGGCCGTCACGAAGGAATAATAAGGAAACCGATATCCATACATGCGATTTGGTAGGAGCAACGGCACCGTAAGTGCCAGGCCTGTAAGTAGTAATAACTCTTCACTTAATGCGCAAGTGCCAAGTGTCCTCTTCTCAAGCACGGAAAAGTGCGAGTGAGGCACCTTTTTAAAATAAACTATACTTATCAGGTTATGCGAGTTTGTTTTCTTTTGCTACCAGCAAAAGTTTTTCAAACTGTCAATTAAAATGAGTGTTTGTGTGATGTATAATATAATTACTACTTTTAGTTAAGTGAATGACATAAGATTGTGGTTATCAAAGGAGTGAATTATGAAAGTGGTAAGTATAGAATTTAATGAAATTGTACGAACATGAAATCTTGCAATGGGAATTGCAATCTGTACTTATCACTTTCATAACGAACTTCTTTGATTACCGCAATCTTATAAAACACACTTGAATTAATTATGTATTCACTTAAGCAAAAGTGTTAATTATTACAGTTTAAACATTTTACACACTCATTTTACTTGACAGCTCCAAAAACTTCCGCTGGTAGCAAAAGAAAACAAACTCGCATAACCTGGTTAACATAGTTCATTTTCAAAAGCTGTTTAACTCTCATTTTTAGTTTGCTTGAGAAGAGGACATGTGGCGCTTGCGCACTAAGTGAAGAGTGATTACTACTTACACGCGTGGCACTTACGGTGCCGTTGCTCCTATCAGATTCGAAAAAGTTATCCATAGTGTAACGATATAGATTTTGGGGTCTCAGAGCCCTCAAAATCAGCCCTATCCGACTAAAAATAAATGGCGGTTCCTTAGTGATTATAGTTTGTATGTGCGAGATTTCCACACCAGAGCGGCGATGCACGCGGCACGCCTTAAAAATGCACTATACGAAACAATGTTTCTTAAATGATTCTCGGACATAAAATACACATTTTCCATAAATAAATTAATATGAAATAGAAAAAGAACACATGAAATTACGTAAAATGTGTACAGTGGATATGCAGTAAGAATTTCTTGATACACTGACCAAAATATTTTTAATGTTATCCCCATAAAACTAAAAATATCTGAAAAGAAGAAAGAAAAAAGCTTAAGCTTCTAAACAGAAATATTTTCCTTTTTTTTTCAGCTAATGAAATAAAAAAAAATGTGGTCAAGCCATGTGATCGGCATAAAACACATATAAAGGGAGATATATACACTTTATTAAAAATTTGAAAATATAACAAAACGTATTCATTATTAATTATTAAATTTGATAGTATATATTTTTAACATGTAACCTTTCCTCAATTTCGGAACTTTATAGTTTTGCTGGAAAAATGTACATACACATTTTAACTGGTAATATTTTATCTTATAATTATAAAATTTTGTGACAGGGTAAAATTTACCTGTCACATGTTGAAGGATTCAACATAACCTCTCACCGGCTCCGGATAAAAAAGTCAGCCTCCCCTTTCGCTTGGGAGTTGGGAGCGGGAATCACTCCACAGGGGCACACTTGACACGACACTGATTCATTTTTTTTACGTTTTCTTTTTTTTGTTTCCTCTTAATATGTTTGTTCGGCGTATCGAGAACATCGGCCGAGAGCGAGATTGACAGCTGGGTATCGACAACATCAGTATGGATATCGGAGTCTACCGGTTAATCCTACTCTTATGAGGGAAAGAGAGGAAGAAGCGCGCCAGTTGACTGTCCTTTTCTGGCCCACCGGTACGACGATCCTGGCAAGACAGAACGAGAGAGAGATAACACCCAAACAACCGTCCTTTTCTGGCTTGTCGGTACGACGACCATGACAGGACAAAAATAGAGAGAGGTAGCACGCAAGTAACCTGTCCTTTTCTGGCCCACCGATCCAGCGACACGATGGGACAGAGGGAGAGAGAGAGAGCATGCGCATGCAGCCGTCCTTTTCTGGCCCATCGATTTAACAGCATTTGTGAGGAAATAGAAGTCCGAGAGGAATCGAATGACCACCACCCTCTTCTATCTGCCGTTCCAGAAGGAAGACACCAATATGGCATCTATGTTGTCATTCCAAAAGTCCATACCGGAAACCCCGGAAATGGCAGAGGTCGTATAAATCAGACTCAACAACCCAGTACAACAAGGTAAATCTTCTTGTTACTGTCCACTTTTGGGGTTCTGAGTGGAAATTGTAAATTAAGTAAAAGAATTCCACTCAGAATCGTAAAGAATTAATATTAACAAAGTTCTCTTCTGTTTTGGCGGTAGAATCCCGTTACCCCTTCCAGCAAGATGGCAGCTATGGTTGATCCAGGAGGGCTGCGATTGGCGGATGGCTTCAGGACATAGGGATACGACGCTCCTATTGGACTACACGATCCGACGCGCCAAGCGAACCTGCTGAATCTACGTTGCGCGTCGAATTATTCTCGCTCCGAACTCGCTACGTGACTAACGCGATAACTTAGCCAGAGGAAAGATCCGATTAAAATTATAAATAAGATGTCTAAGGAAACAAAAAGAACGTTGAAAAAGATTCAACACGCAGGGGTAAGCCTTTTTTTTATTTCCTGGCGGAGAGTTTTGGCGTATTAGTGTTAGAGTAAGATAAAAAAATTGTGATACCGCCAAAACGCTCAGCCAGCTCTTTTAAAGTGTAGAGAATAAGTGCGGTTTTTTTTCGTTCCCCGCGTGACTTAATGTCATCTTTCTTTTAGTTTCGGTAATTCGGGTTTCGGAAATGATCTCGGTCGTTTAGTGTTCTTTTTCTTTTCTCTTTGTACGATACTCCATTCGGTGAGGTGAAAACCGAGAAGTTGAACTTCTCGATTTTTACGCCACGTGCTTGTTCGGTCGCGAGTGCTCCGATTTAATGTTAAGAATTTCGCTTTTTGGCGGTAAATTGGCGAATTTTCCTGTGTGTACCGTTTGTGTCTTGTTTCGTAGTCGGTGCTAGTTTATAAAATTTTTGAGATTTTGGGAACCGACCCCGAACCCGGTGTATCATGGTGAGATTGGGAAAGTTTGCCCGTTTCGTAAGTTTTGGAGTAGTAGAAGAAAATTTTAGGTTATGTTGAGACCACGCGGCCGGGTTGCATTTTATAATATTAGGTAGCGTCGAAAGGCCAAATGTTTCAAGACATTTTGGAAAATTTTCTTTTGAGAATTAGTATGCCGTTAGAATAAATTTCGAGACTAGATAACTTATAGTATGTTGTATTTGAATGTCGGTAATATTTGGTTTGTCGAGAAAATGACTGCGACTAATAAAAATGATTGTTAATTCCCTGGTGAATTAGTGTAAACCTAAAAGATTTTATTTATTGGTTAGGAGAACCCTTCCCCTGCATTATCTTTCAATTTCAGGTAAAAGGATATACATTTTAGCTAGGGACTTAACAGGTTAGCTAAATAGGATTGTTATCTATCGAGAAATCTTAGTGAATTTAATGTGACCATTAAATTTTAAAGTTTTAGCCAATTTTGATTTTCTCAGGCCTTATGCTAGGATAGTCTCTTGTGCCTATCTTGCCTAGTTTTCTTTTCTCTCTTTTTTTTCAGCTTAGCTAGGCACTGGAATAAGGACTGAGTTGTGGTAGGCCAAAACTTCTCTTTTTTTTAGTAACGATATTCCTAACGGGCTAGGAATATCTTTACAAAATGGCGCCCAACCAGTTCCTAACCTCAAATCAAACCTACATGTAGATTTTCTTAAAGAAATAAAATAAAATTCACCAGAGCGAACAATCGTTTTCCAAAATCTATAATGATAATGATTCGCAGAATCCCTGCTGATTACCGGCAATATTAAATATTTTTTTTCGTAATGAAATCTTTTTAAAAAAAAAATTTTTTTTAACGAAGTCCCCAAACTTTCGGCTGCTATGAGCGCCACACCCGATACAAATTATTATAATACATCTGATGTTCTTTAAAATATACTTGTTTTAATTTTTTGTGCAATGTAAACCTGTTTTTGAAATTGGAAGTGGTCAAGATGCAAAAGAAACCTGAATTGTCAGTTTTTTATTTTGGTATACAAGTTCAACGAGATACTGAGCAATTCCGTCTCTTCAAAAGCTTCCAAATTTCGCTATTTTGTAACCATTTCGCAATACTTAAGTAAACCATTTGCTGTTTTTTTTCTCTGGCTCCCGAAAGGTTTCAGGTTCGCGACAGCCTAGTCACGCGTGTCAGGAAAAATTTAGGGATTTAAAACTCCTTTTAGGAATTGATATTTCATCTCGGGTTGGGGAATTCGAAAGTTTTAGGATTTTTGTAACAAAATGGCGTTCTTAAACTCCCTTGATAATGTCACGTCCTATACGGAATTAAAATGCTTGATCGCGGAATTGGATAATCCGGATATTATTGAAAGCCTCGAGGCTCTGAATTTGGATACTTCCGGTACGCGAAAATCGAAGTGTGCTCAACTACGCAGAGGCATTAAGCTTCTTAAAGGATGGTCATCTAGAGAATCGGACTACACATCCGCGACTTCAGCTCTCACAATAGAGGATACAGAAATTGAGTCCGATTTCGATAATTTAGCCGCAGGCCCTCCCGTTATTATCCCGCAAACCGCAGCTACGTTAACAGTAGAAACAAAAGTAACTAACGCGTGTTACATAACAACAATATCTTCTTCGCGAAACAATAGCGTAACTAACGTCACAAATACCACAGCTGCTGGTTCTTTGAGTACAGTTTCGACACCACGAATAAAACCAACGCTTTTTCCTCCAATCAACCCAACTAATGTGTCATTTAATTATGCACAGATTTTCGGTATGCAAAACCCCTTCAACTTGCCAGACCCGGTAGTCTCTTATGACACTACCGAGCCTGGTGCCAATCATCTTCAGCTTCCCCGTCGTGCGTCACAAAATATGAAACCGTTGCCTGAATGCCGGAAAATAGAGAGACAGTTTACTCCACACCCTACAGCGGACAAGCCTAAAAATTTCGATCGTTGCTCGACACACAATGAGACGCTTGGTGCTATCCGAAAAGACACTGCAAAAATGCCCAACCTAGGTAGACTATTCCCTAACACCACAGCGTCAGAATCGGAAATTGAAAATCACGGGATTAGAGCAGACAAAGAACACAGTCTTGGTCTAAATAGAACTAAATTAAATAAATACAGCCGTGCATCCTTTACCGAAACTCGTCGTGTTGAAGGTCAACCTGATCTCGCGAAATTCAACCCAAACATTGATAAAGAAAGATTTTCCAGGATAAGCCCACAGAATAAGCCGCGAAGAAACAATATAAGTTAAAAAGATACACGTACTCATGACCACTCTTCGGATAGAGATACGGTTTATAGTAATAGATCGGCCAATAGAAACCGCATAGGAAATAGAGACTTAGGAAAAATTGTCATGGGTTGGAACCTTACTTTTAACGGTAAAAGCGATCTGAGCGCAGATGGGTTTCTAACAAAAATTGAAGACCGTAGGAGACTAAGTAGGTTATCGGAATCCCGTCAAAATGGTTCAGAAACCACGAGAAGGAATTCTATAGTTGGCGTAAATTCAAAAAGGAATTTAGATCTCACTGCGGCGACGATGACTGTGAGAGAAGAGTCAAAGAGCAAATTCAGTCTAGAACACAAGGTAAAGATGAGTCTATTGATGATTATCTAACCAATGTTCAAAGCCTAATAAATTTGCTCGAAGACGAAATGCCGATAGTCGACCAACTTGACTGGGTCCATATAGGCCTTAGGCCTGATTATCACAGAGTCATCCGTCGTTCCGATTATAGGTCGTTACGTGAACTATCTCGTATAGGGAGAAGCTGGGAAAAAGAGTGGAACGTATATATTAGAGAATTTAAGACCCCACCTCCTCCCGAAAATTCTTTCTTGAAGGAGTTCGCTTACAGACCTGAGTCAACACATAAGACAGTCAAGCAATCGCCAACGTCAGCGATGAAAGAGGAGGTAGATAAAATCTCATCGATCAACACTGAACTAAAGCAGGGTGCTAATAGCCAGGGCAACAAGCCGAAACAACAAGAACATAGGTAAAACACCCCCGTGTCGGTTTTAAGGAAGGGGGAGGCCAGCAGAAAGCTAAGGTTTCTGCTGATACAAATAAGAATGAACCGCAGGCTAGAAACCCCAACGAGGTGATCTGCTTTAATTGTAAGCAGGCAGGTCACTTCCAAAAAGGTTGTGCCTCGCCCAGAAAGTAGGTTTGCTACGTGTGCAAAGCTGAGGGCTTTACGATAAGGACATGCCCTAATTGTTCGGGAAACGAGGTGAAGAAGCAGTGAGCTCGGTCTGCACTGCCTCTCCGCCGCTCGAGACCGTAAAAATCGATCAAAGATTAACTTTGGCAAACTCGAGCCCCGATAAAATAGAGTCGGTACAAGCGATATTATACATGGAGAGCTACAAAGGCGTTACTGTACCGTCCGAGATCGAGTTAGACTTGCCCTTTACGGCAATAGGAGATTCGAATATCGAGAATGCAATGACAATAGCATGCATTGCTTACTCGGGATTCGAGACAGGTAGGGATGCAAATAGGATGATAGACCCTACCGAACTCACGGAATACAATAAACCGACTGATCCTCTGGACGGATATCTCTCGGACAGAGAAAGTTTGTTTAGCCTCATTCAACCGGAAAAAGTGATAGTTGAGGCTCAGATGCATACGGAACCGAAGATAGAACTGTTCGCCCCAAAAGACCAGACCAAGTTTAATGCCACACACACCCATAGAGAGGATCTTGATAAAATTATTGCGATTAAGGAGATTTTGTTAGAAAGAGATCTGATTAGTGGTATTGTGGAATCGACATAAATAGCCAATAGGGTACATGTTAGGGCTTATATCGATTCCGTCTCGTTAGATACACTAATAGATAATGGTTCTTCTCGTGTTTTGTTAAGAAAATCGGCCTGGGATAAAATCGCTAAGACTTCGGGAAGGGAACTTGATTGTAATAAGAAGTCCCGTATGATAATGGCTAATGAATCCGTAGATGCTATTATCGGAAAGGTCAATCTACAAATTATGATTGATGGGCTTACGCGGACATGTGAGGTTAGACTAGCAAACAACCTGGACAGGGAATTGATATTGGGTCTGGATGGTCAGGGAAAGTTTGATATGGCGTTCCTCTCACGGTCGCGTAAAGTTTTCATGCCCGATTCTGAAGGTTAACATTATCCTTTGAAGCAATGGTTTGTGGAAGAGGAAAAATGTAGTGGTATAGCAGCCCTACATGAAGGGGAGGAGGAAACTTTGAAGGCATTTTTGGAAATAAAGTTTCCTCCAAAATAGCAGGGTCCATTAGGCGCGACCCACCTCATCACTCATTCCATAGATGTTCAGGGGCACAGCCCAATTAAGCAAAGGTATAGGATAGTGTCCCCTAAAGTACAGGCGATCATGTATGATGAGGTCGATAGGTTACTGGCAGAGGGTATAATAGCAGATTCATACAGCGAATGGTCCGCACCCATCGTGATGGCTCGAAAGCCTGGGGGCAAGTATCGTTTATGTTTGGATTTTCGGAAACTAAACGCTATTTCCAAGAAGGATGCTTATGCTCTCCCCTACATGACAGACATCTTGCGACAGCTCAAAGCTGCGAGATATATTACAAAATTAGATTTAAACGCCGCATTCAACCAGATCCCGTTAGATAAGGCCAGTCAGGTTTAGACTGCGTTTACAGTACCGGGAATGGGGCTTTTTGAATTTAAAAGAATGCCATTTGGACTCACTGGGGCCCCTGCGACATTTCAGAGATTAATAGATAGGGTAATAAATCCAGAGATGAGACCCAACGTCTTCAGTTATCTGGATGACATAATCATAGTGACCGAAACGTTTGATGAACATTTGCGTTGGTTAGAAAAGGTACTGGACCGCGTGAAGGAGGCAGGCTTGACGATAAATCCAGATAAGAGTGAGTTTTGTTGTTCTGAAGTTAAATATCTCGGATTTGTCGTCAACAAAGATGGTCTCAAAGTAGACTCGGATAAGGTCTTCCCCATAGTCTCATACTCAGCCCCTAAAACGGTCAAACAGCTACGTCGATTCATGGGGATGACCTCTTGGTATAGGCGGTTTATACCGGAATTCTCGACGTTAGCTGAACCCCTAACCCGACTTTTCCGAACGAGAGTCAAGTGGCATTGGGGGGAGCAGCAGCAGGAGGCTTTTGACAATTTAAAGGCAGCCCTGATAAGCGCACCCATACTCGCGTATCCCCTGTTTAAGGAAGTTGAGGAGAACCCGTTTAATCTCCAAACCAATGCTAGTGCTTCAGGGCTAGGGGTGGTTCTCACACAAAAGCAGGATGGCGAAGAAAGGGTAATTGCGTACGCGAGTCGGACCTTGACGGCAGCCGAAAGAAACTATACGGTTACAGAACGGGAATGTCTCGCGGTAGTCTGGGGAGTCCGCAAATTTTGTGAGTATCTGGAAGGATTCCATTTCGTGGTCATCACTGACCATAGCAGCCTTCGTTGGCTTAACAATCTGCGCAACCCGACCGGGAGACTCGCTAGATGGGGCTTGGAACTCCAGGGTTACGAATTTGATATAGTCCACCGAAAGGGTGCTTTACACCATGTCCCAGACGCGTTATCGAGAATGACCGAAGAAGATGAGGCACCAGTAGCTAGTTTAGGCGTTACGGAAGACTCTTGGTATTTGCGCCGCTTAAGATTAGTAGAGGAAAGGCCCAAGAGTTTCCCTGATTGGAAGATAGAGAACGGAATACTTTATCGTCACAAGCCGAACCCGGTAATAGACGGTGTGATGCCAGATTTAGAAGCCTGGAAATTGGTCTTGCCGAAAGAATTAAGGCTGAACGCTTTGGAGGAGCCCCATTTAGAGCCCCAATCCGGACATTTAGGTAACGAAAAGACCTACCAGCGGGTAGCCCTTCGGTATTATTGGTCCGGGATGTTCCATGATGTGGTGAACTATGTTAAGAGTTGCGTTATTTATCAGAAGTGTAAAGTGGAACAGGCGCGACCAACGGGCATGATGGGACAGCGCGTCGTGGAACAGCCATGGACTGTAGTAGCAGGGGATGTTATGAGGTCTTTTCCGAAAAGTAAGGCGGGATACAAATATGTCTTGGTGTTCCAAGACCTGTTCACCAAATGGGTGGAGTGTATTCCTATTCGGACGGCAAATGGTGCTACGGTAAGAGGGGCTTTCGAAGACCTGATTGTATCTCGTTGGGGGTCACCAGAAGTAATTCATACCGACAATGGTACCGAGTTTACAAATAAACTCCTAGGACAAATGTGCAAAACTATCGGGATCATTCACACGACGAATCCCATTTACCATGCGCAGGCTAATCCCACCAAACGTGTGAACCGTGTATTAAAAACAATGATCGTTTCCTTTCTCCGGGAAAATCATAGGAATTGGGATCTACATCTGCCCGAGTTTAGATTCGCGTACAACACAGCAGTAGATGGCGCGTTAAAAGTTTCCCCAGCGTTCCTCAATTTTGGCCGTAACCCCGTACCTTACCGATCCCTACGTAAAGAGTTGGAAATGGGCACCCAGCATCAGGATCCTAAACCCGGGGAATGGGCTGAGAGAGTCACTCGATTAGAGCACCTACGCGATTTAATTTGTAGAAACCTAGACAAAGCCCACGAAACCCAAGCGAAATATTATAACGCAAGGAGACGCGATAGGAGTTTCAAGGTGGGTGATCTAGTACTTGGACCCAACCGAAGACTATCGAAAAAGATCGAAAACATCGCGGGCAAATTATTCCAGAAATTTGAGGGTCCCTTTAGAATCAAGCGTCGACTATCGCCTGTAGTTTCCACACTTGTAGATAAGAAAGGCAGGTTTATCGGCAAGGAACACCTTAAGAACCTGAAACCTTTCGTCGCGTCGGGCTAGCTCGTGACTCGGAATTTTAGACCCCTTTTTCTTTCAGGTGTGGTATAGCTACTGGGACACTAACGTACACGGGGTACCCGAGATAGCAAAACCCGGGTACGTGCGAAAACGCCGCGGTTACCTCGACCAGACCTACGCGGAGTACGAGGCATCCCACAGGGGGCAAGAGGGAGAGGATTCGGGGTCACCCCTGGATCGCGCTGTCTCCCTTCCAGCACCTCGGAGTCAGGCCCGTCTATAAGCAGGGCCATTCCCCCTGCAACCCCGCTGGAACCTCCAGCGGCGCAACAGGAGGACATTCCGGTAGTGCAGGAGGAGCTGGCCTCATCCATGGTCGAATCACCGGCCCCGGGAGCCTCCTCGGATCTCCCTATTACGGCGTCCCAGAGCGCTAAATCGCCAGAGGAAGCCACAGTGACGGTCCCTCCTGGCTCGCGCGCAAACCACTTCAATCGCGTTCCGGTGGTCGCGCGCCCCTTTATAGCCCAGCGCCAATTCGAACAGCGCCAGGAATAACTCAGAGAGGGCGCACCCAAACCAAAGCCCTATCCTGGCCCCATCCCTTGGCGGTGCTTCGTCTGCCACGAACCGGGACACAAGCGGCAGCAGTGTCCCGACGTCGGGTCAGGCGTGGTGCTTTGCTACGGGTGTGGCCAGGGGGGTTTTACCAAGGCGACGTGCCCTAACTGCAGCCGCCTCTGGCGCACGGATCTGGCGTTGGTTGGGGGTGGCGGGCCACTTCCGGGACAGGATCTGCTGACGGATCCGCGGGCGATAGAGGAGGAGGGGCACAGGATTCACCTGGCGCAAAGGCGTAATGGCAGGCTGTGGCCGGGAGAAGGGGGGGGGCTACCTGGAAACGACCACACTTATCGCCATAAAGCTTCGGGCTACATAAACAAAATTCGAAAATTCAAAATTATTTTTTTTTTGTGCAAGCCGTCAAAAATTTTATTTTTTTTCATCAATAACTTCTTCTTTTCCTGTAAACTATTCAGTCGAGCGAGGATAGATGGGAAGAGTTGACTAGGGCGCCTCTCCGTGAGATTCTTTCTTTATACTTCTTTTGCTGATGCGATGTCTAGTTCGTAATATCGATCCTTTAAATGCGAGTAGGAAAGTTTTTTTTTATTTTTTTATTTTTTTTCTTCCCGCGGTTGGGATCATTGGGTTATCGCCGAGCCGCAGTAGGATGGCTCTTCCCGTCTCCCGTTTCACATTCCGTGTATGACTACACCCGCCCCGAACAATTACCGTTCTCTCCTTATCTAGTGTGGTCGGTAAGGCACAGTCGGCTTATAGGTATAACATTTTTTTTTTTTTTTTCGTCATCGCATCTCGAGAGTTCCTCAAAGCGACGAATGAAGAGGGATTGGGCGCGAACGTTTCAGGAGAGAATCGAAAGATAAGTTGATTAAAATTTTTTTCCTCTTTCGTGTATCTTCCCGA
This sequence comes from Andricus coriarius, assembly GCA_932066315.1. Lineage (NCBI taxonomy): Eukaryota > Metazoa > Arthropoda > Insecta > Hymenoptera > Cynipidae > Andricus > Andricus coriarius. Next base: position 36,013 of record CAKNWT010000076.1, on the reverse strand, counting down.
TCGTTCCCCAGACCCTAGCGATCAGTTCTTGGACAGGGTTACCGTTATGGGATCCAAGAACAAAATAATTTATCCAGGCTGACTTCCTCATAACATATCCTAAGTAGACACTCTAAGTAGGCACTCTCGACACGACACTGATTCATTTTTTTTTGCGTTTTCTTTTTTTTGTTTCCTCTTAAATAGGTTTGTTCGGCGTCTCGAGAACATCCGCCGAGAGCGAGATTGACAGCTGGGTATCGACAACATCAGTATGGATATCGGAGTCTACCAGTTAATCCTACTCTTATAAGGAAAAGAGAGGAAGAAGCGCGCCAGTTCACTGTCCTTTTCTGGCCCACCGGTACGACGATCCTGGCAAGACAGAACGAGAGGGAGATAACACCCAAACAACCGTCCTTTTCTGGCTTGTCGGTACGACGACCATGACAGGACAAAAATAGAGAGAGGTAGCACGCAAGTAACCTGTCCTTTTCTGGCCCACCGATCCAGCGACACGATGGGACAGAAGGAGAGAGAGAGAACGCGCATGCAGCCGTCCTTTTCTGGCCCATCGATTCAACAGCATTCGTGAGGAAATAGATGTCCGAGAGGAATCGAATGACCACCACCCTCTTCTATCTGCCGTTCCAGAAGGAAGACACCAATATGGCATCTCTGTTGTCATTCCAAAAGGCCATACCGGAAACCCCGGAAATGGCAGAGGGCGTATAAATCAGACTCAACAACCCAGTACAACAAGGAAAATCTTCTTGTTACTGTCCACTTTTGGGGATTCTGAGTGGAAATTGTAAATTAAGTAAAAGAATTCCACTCAGAATCGTAAAGAATTAATATTAACAAAGTTCTCTTCTGTTCTGGCGGTAGAATCCCGTTACCCCTTCCAGCAAGATGGCGGCTATGGTTGATCCAGGAGGGCTGCGATCGGCGGATGGCTTCAGGACATAGGGATACGACGCTCCTATTGGACTACACGATCCGACGCGCCAAGCGAACCTGCTGAATCTACGTTGCGCGTCGAATTATTCTCGCTCCGAACTCGCTACGTGACTAACGCGATAACTTAGCCAGAGGAAAGATCCGATTAAAATTATAAATAAGATGTCTAAGGAAATAAAAAGAACGTTGAAAAAGATTCAACACGAAGGGGTAAGCCTTTTTTTTATTTCCTGGCGGAGAGTTTTGGGGTATTAGTGTTAGAGTAAGATAGAAAAATTGTGATACCGCCAAAACGCTCAGCCAGCTCTTTTAAAGTGTAGAGAATAAGTGCGGTTTTTTTTCGTTCCCCGCGTGACTTAATGTCATCTTTCTTTTAGTTTCGGTGATTCGGGTTTCGGAAATGATCTCGGTCGTTTAGTGTTCTTTTTCTTTTCTCTTTGTACGATACTCCATTCGGTGAGGTGAAAACCGAGAAGTTGAACTTCTCGATTTTCACGCCACGTGCTTGTTCGGTCGCGAGTGCTCCGATTTAAAGTTAAGAATTTCGCTTTTTGGCGGTAAATTCGCGAATTTTCCTGTGTGTACCGTTTGTGTCTTGTTTCGTGGTCGGTGCTAGTTTGTACAATTTTTGAGATTTTGGGAACCGACCCCGAACTCGTTGTATCATGGTGAGATTGAGAAAGTTTGCGCGTTTCGTAAGTTTTGGGGTAGTAGGAGAAAATTTTAGGTTATGTTGAGACCACCCGGCCCGGTTGCATTTTATAATATTAGGTAGCGTCGAAAGGCCAAATGTTTCAAGACATTTTGGAAAGTTTTCTTTTGAGAATTAGTATGCCGTTAGAATAAATTTCGAGACTAGATGACTTATAGTATGTTGTATTTGAATGTCGGTAATATTTGGTTTGTCGAGAAAATGACTGCGACTAATAAAAATGATTGTTAATTCCCTGGTGAATTAGTGTGAACCTAAAAGATTTTATTTATTGGTTAGGAGAACCCTTCCCCTGCATTATCTTTCAATTTTAGGTAAAAGGATATACATTTTAGCTAGGGACTTAACAGGTTAGCTAAATAGGATTGTTATCTATCGAGAAATCTTAGTGAATTTAATGTGACCATTAAATTTTAAAGTTTTAGCCAATTTTGATTTTCTCAGGCCTTATGCCAGGATAGTCTCTTGTGCCTATCTTGCCTAGTTTTCTTTTCTCTCTTTTGTTCAGCTTAGCTAGGCACTGGAATAAGGACTGAGTTGTGGTAGGCCAAAACTTCTCTTTTTTTTAGTAATGATATTCCTAACGGGCTGGGAATACCTTTACAATTTAAATTAAATATGCTCATTAAAAACCACATCAAAATTTAAAAACATTTCAATTGTAATAAAATATGACATAAATTTACTTATATAAAATTTAAGAAACGAAATATCCATGCTACAATTCATCGTTAACTTTTTGAAGCTGAGTTTTCTATAGATGATATACATATGTACTTGAAATGTTAAGGTTCGGAAAAGATGGAATGAAAACTTTAAATTACGAAACTGCTCTATTAAAGACATTTTTTTCAATTTTGGGCTGACTGACCCACCTTCTGATTAATTCCAGATAAAGAGTGATCGCAAAGTTAGCTTTATTTTGGACTCTACTAGCGACCTGGGGAAATAATATAAAAATATGTTTCATGTACCAAATTACTCGTCATTGAAAACCAAAGTGAGCCTCGCTTCTTGTTTTTAGAAAATTTCAAAAAATACCCCCATTTTGGGGTTAAGAGACGACCCCAAAAAAATTAAAAAATAGAAAATACTACTAATTATGAAAACATTTTTCATTGTATTTTTTCAGTAAATTAAACTTTACAAAAGTAAAATCACGTATTTTCGTGATTGATAAGGGGTTGATGTGGGTTATGAATTCACCTTAAAGCTCTTCCATGGGGTGAAATCATCCCTAGAACATTAAGAAAGATAAAAAAATTTCTGAAATTCCGAAAAAATATATTTAAATGTTTGAAGTCATAAAATATATAACAAAACAATATTATATATGTCTCTACGGGAAAACAATCTCTACGAAGGGTACAATCACCACCAATCAGAAGGAGATAATGAACTATCTTGAAAAAATGTTTAAAATCCTGTTTTTAATATTTTTCTTACAAAAACTCAAGATAACTAATCCTTATAATTCGACGACAAACTCGAAAAAAATCGACAGTACGACAAAATCCTACAGTGCAAAAGATGAAAGACACTTCAAAATAATTAGAATTTTCGGAATTAAGCTTTAACTTTGAAAAGGGTTGAATTATATTAATTTTGTTTAATAATGCAGAATTTTAATGTTGATAAAGAATTTCAAAGATTTCATGGAATAATACTTCTCCTTTATTTTTGTTGAAATAAATAATATAAGTAATTTGTTAAAATAAATAAATAATCTAAATAAATAATTTTACTTCATCATAACATTTATTTATAATTATTTCTATATATTCCTAAACATTATTTATAGAAGAGAAAATTTAAATTTTAAATGATTCTTTAATAACGGGAAATAATTCTGTTCTTAACATTTCGCCACTACACTATAATTTGTAAACTTTCTTACATTTTCAAAGAGATAAGGAAAATTAAATTATGGGCAAAAACATATTTGTAAGAAGTTTAAAAAAAATTAGAACCTTTTTAATAATTACGAAAGATTTGAGGAGATTGAATTTTTAAAAAGATTTGAAATGGTTCAGATTTTATTTTGAAAGAATAATTTCAAGTCTTGAAGATTTAAAAATGTGTGCAAAAAGAATATGGAAGACTTTGAGACCATTTTTTTAATATTTAAGTGTTTAATTTTATTTTAGGTAAACTGAATTTTGCAGGGTGTGTAAAGAATGAAAAACACGTTCTTAAGATTTATGGGAAAATTTTTAATTATTTTTTTGTAATGAATTCTAAGAGAAAATTGAAACATATTACAAAACATTTAAAATTATTTCCTACAATTTAAAAAAAAAAGTGTAAAAAATGTGAAAGCGAAATTTTGCCATATTACATAATTTTAGAAAAAATTTGACTAAATTTAAGAGATATTGAGAAGTTTTTAAACGGTTCAAAAAAAATTAAAACTTGTTAAGATTTTTTAAGAATTTTTGTAAGGCTTCAAGAAAATTTAAAAAATGTATGATCCTATACGAAAAATTAAAATAATTTTTTATTCTAAAAAATTAATTTATCAAGATTATTTAAAAAGATTTCAAAAATTTTTAAGCAAGAATCTGAATGAATTTAAGGCAATTTTTTTAATTTTGTAGAATTAAAAAAAAATCAGGAAAAATTTAAATAATTCTAAAGATTAGAAGGTTTCCAAATAATATCCTGTGGAAGGAAATGTTTCTGGCACACCACTTGACCACGTCTCACAATGAAATCTTTTCTCAATATCGCTTTTTGCCATTTTTCAACGTTTTCTTTTTCCGAAGGAACCGAAAAGAAGTGAATTTTTTCATTTTCAAAAACTAATTGTGAACCATAACGAAGATAATATCTTTGACCATAACCTGACTTACAGTGCGGCACAATGCACGAGTGTGCATTGAATTTGCACTTTGACATTGATATTATAGTCAATATTAAGTAAAGGAATCTCACAAAATCACGTAAATGCAACATATTCACTCATTTGCAAATAAAAAAATGATTTATTTTGCACATAGAAACTATAATCACTAAGGGAGGTACGCTTCGCCGTTGCAGACACGGCGAGTAGGATATTGCTGCTCAAAATATATACGTTTACCTACAGGAAGTGTATCTCGGAAACTAGTATCGGCTAGCGAGGTATCGATTCGATATATCGATTGATCGATGTTTGTTCAAATTCAAATAAGAATTTAAAGTTGAACTAATAACTATTAGTAATAAATAAAGATTAAGAACAATTTAGAAGAAAGACTCGTTATTTAATACTCTCTCTCTGTCCTGAAATAATAGAAAGAAATTAGAATTATGGATTTAATACGATATCAGGGAAATACTTATAAACTACCACGCAATAAGAAATAGGTTAGATTCTTAGCATTACTAAAGATGACTCATTGGGCTATTTTTAGTATGAGAACGTGCCTTAGAACAGCTTTTGACAGAAAATCATATTGTAAACATCCGGTCACAATTTGGACTTTGGACCAACGTTGTTTAGAAATGTCAATCAGCGAGTGAGTCATATTGCGTCTTAAACCTAATAGGCGGAGCCATGCGACCTAATTTCTAATTGGTAAAATGACTATTAAATTCCATGACGTCAGCGATTTGATTGGTTGAAAAGGTAAAGTGGGAGATTACTCCGCCCAAAATATAGTTTATAAAAAGGCGCGCACAGCTGAAAAACGCCAGATATTTGTATCTCCGAACCGCATATTAAATACTAAACCTGCGACACTCAATATTGTAAATTAAGTCTTTTGGACTTATAGCTTTTCTGATCAAGCTTGGACTTAGGAAATTCATGTGAACTATTGTAAATAATAAACAATTAAAAACAAGCTTATTTGTTTAACGTGAAGCTGGACGCCGCGTTATTAACAATTATAAACGATTATGCATTAAGTGATTTGCTACTTTTGTTTACCACGAAACTAACAATTTGTGAAGTTGGAACAGTGATGGTGAAGACTCATTATTAATAAATTGCAAACCATCAGCTGTTAAATCTAGTGTTATTTACTTCAAATAAATTCCTCTCAATGCTTTTCGTCTCAACGAATCAACGGCAACAGCGATTGCGTTCTGTTGTGCAATCAGCGTGCAGAGAATTATCGACAGGTAAGCTGGATCAAATTTGGGCATTACACATGGTAGTTCAGTCTCCTTATTATTCCTTCTTGTTGGCCGTCATCCTCCACTGGTATTTCAGTGCCATGTCATCGAGGCGTGATGTCACAATAAATTCGCCATCAACGACTCCATGGTAACCAGGGCTGAGTAGTAACATCAGAGGATTGCCAGGGTTTCTGACGCTGGAACAGTTACTTTTGGCTAATGAATTACAAGCACCAGTGACTTTCCTACCACCATTGTTACCAGTGCTTTCTGCTGAGAGTCATCGCTGGGCCAGTCAGATTATCACAAGACGCCGTCATCTTCTGTCATCCTCTAACGTCATGCCACGGAGGTGTGACGTCGCACGAGCCACCACGACTCTGGTGTTACTGAACTCAAACTTATCAGTAACCAAGGACGCTAGGTGAACGACATATTCCTAGGACACGTGACGTTACGATCCTCAAACTGTAATAAGATGATCGGAAACCTGATGAATGGGAACTCATTGGTCGTCGAACGGCCTATCGGAAGCATCTATCAACCCAGGAATGCAGCCATCACGTAGGACTTTTTAGCGAAGGTCAAATTACGTAAATCGTAAAACTCGGTAACCATGTACTGTCGTGCTATTTTAGATTTGACTATGAATGTTATTGTCTTAATGTTACCAATACTTGTATGTATGAATATTTATATTTGCGATTAATTGTTCAACGCACCAATGAAAGATTTTTCATATGCATGCGCGCTCCCGTCTGGTCGAGGTTAGGTCGGTTGTCACATCTAGTGAAACGAGAACGTTCAGGATGAGTCTAAGTCTTCTCGAGTAAGAGTCTTAGGCGCAAAAACCGATCCCTTTATTTAATTATTTTCTTTGACCTAAATCAAGATATTATACGGTGGTTTATATCGCTGGTTAAATAACGTGTTGCGAAGGACAGCAAATACTATGAAATGTTTGGTAAATATTACACATTTGGTCCAATTGTAATTTTGAATTTACCGCCCTAATTTTTGAAGCTCGAGAAGTTTGAAAACACTTCATGTCTCTTCAAACTTTGATTCCCCTCAAGTCATTAAGCTTATGATATGGATTTAGAATTAGATTTATATAGATACGAGAATTGTATTACGCCTATGTAGATGCTGCGAAAAATAGTTCTCAGTTTCAGTTAGTAACAGTTTAGTAAACAGTCCTTCTACTAGGCGCGCGGTAGTTTATGTTTTGCGAACCTTAATTCCAATGTTATTTTTAGGATTGAGCTCGGAATATTGGTCTTAAAAACTTAAACTTGAAATTGTCACGCGACTAGATTAATAGTTATAGATAGTGATTATTTTAGTTCGTAGTGTTCCCCGCTAGTTGCGCAGTAACTTAATGTTTGTGAACGCGCCTTCACGCGAGCACCCTTCAAGTTCACGTTCTTGGTGCGTCGCATGAATCTGTCACTTTCGTTCTCAGTCTTGGAGGTGCAACCCGAGCCACATGGGCCGTATAAATGATATTGGTGATCAAAAATTGGATCATTATATATAATATTTTGGAGCGTTGGGTCGTTGAATGGTACTTCGGATCATTTGGTCTTTCTGACGTTTATTTTTGAGATTTGGATTCTTAACTTCTACGAAGGATGTCAGAGGTAACTTTTTTTTATTCTCGGTAATTGACCACGTGGTCGCGGTAGAGTCCTTTTTGCGGGGTTGTCTTTCAATTTTAATTCGTAGTTCTCGATGTTCTCTAGTTATATTGTCGCGTATAATCTGCCGGGAAAACCTGTAACGATGTTAAAGCCTTCATTTTTCGATTCTCATAAATAAAATAGCAGAGTATCTTCTTCTTTTCTCATACGTGTTATTGCCGTTGTGACTTGAAGAACCGCTCCTGAGATCCCATGGTCCTTTAGTTTTCGTTTCTTTTAGGTTTCAGGTAAAATTAAATAAAATTAACTCTAAAACTGCCGGATAATTTAATGATCTATTCTTCTTCGATTTTTGTGTGATAACGGGCCTGGCTGGAGCCATTAAACCTATCGATAAACGTATACCCATGCATATACGTAAATAAATACGTATATGCCTGTGTATACTCTACTGTTCTTGAAGAATTCGCCATTCGCTGGAGGCAATAAACCACCGATCGCACTACGTTAAAGTACTAATTTGACAGTAGGAAAAAGTCGGTCGCTTGACATGATAAGTTAGTGATTCGTGGGATTAATGACACGTTAAGTGAATGTTAAGAATAATATGTTTTTAAGTCATTTTGCAATTGTCCAAGCAATTTTGATTTATCTATTTTTTTGTTAAATTCCAAATCGTGAAAAGATCGTATTTTCGGGAAATAATAAAACGCTCAATGAGTTTTAGGAATAATATTTTTTTTAAGACGTTTTGCAACTTTCAGAACCTATTCCACTTCTGACGTTATAATTCGAAAAGAGGAGAAAAATCTAGTCTTTGTAATCTCTTTTTAAACAAACTTAAAGGAATACATATTGTTAAAACAAATACAAAATATCTTTACCAAAAAACGTTTCGACTAAGATTAATCAGTTGTGTAATCAATTCTAGAAAACAAGAACTTTTTATGATTGGTTGAAAAAGAAATTAAAGAAAATATTAATTGTTCAAACAGTAGAAAAATAACTTAATAAAGAAATATTATTCTAAACATTCACTTCCTGTAGCATTAGTTCAGAAAAATACTGACTTTATATGATCTACAGTTAAAAAAATTTCCTCTCAAATAATAATATTTAAATGATTTGAAATTTATTGTAAAATATTGGGAGCCTTGACCTCTAGAAAAAAAAGTGTTCTTCTTGACCATCCTAGAGCAACATCGTAAAAGGTTAGGGTAAAATAGATTAGTCCTTCCTGTTAAACATGCTCAAATTTTACGTTTCAGTCGCCAGAAAACTTCAGTTATACACTGGACGATCTGCCATTACGTCTGGACGTAATTGAACCACGTTCACTCTTAGTTCACGATGAGCACCTTCACAGGTGGTACCATTATCGCTGATAAAGGTGAGCTCCTTTACGAGCGATAAGACGCTTGTATCCTTTGAAATCAGTTCAAATTATTGAAGTAGTTAAAAACATCCTTCGAATCTTTTATAAATCCCTTAAATATTTCAAATCCTTTAAAATCTTTTGAAACTTTTTTAAGCTCTTGAAAATTCCTGCCAATTTAAAAAAATACCCTAAAACATTTCAAATCTTTTAGAAATGATTGAAATCCAATAAAAACTCTTTGAAGTTATTAAAATCGATTGAAAATTCCTTGAAATGTTTGCAATTCTTCGAAATGTTTCGAAACATCTGGAAGTATTTGCAAATCTTTGAAATACTACGAAATCCCTTATTGAAAGTCTAGAAAATTCTTTAAAAGCCCATTACACTTTTCCTCCCTTAAAATAACTCAAAATTTATGGTCATTATTCACTTCATATCTGGTTTAGTTTTGCTGAAAAATGTCATTTTTTTTTTTTCTAATTTCAAACCTTCGTAAAAATCGTTTTTTTTTTTACTCATGGGGCAAAAAACGTCGAGATGATACTATTGCCTTCTCATTCGGATGAGAATGTGAGACTTTTATGTTTCAAATTTTATTCTTCATTAAGTACAAGAGACTACGGCCGGCAAGGGTCTGGGGCTGCAGCCTGGAGGTCCCTCAGCTGAGTAACAGGACGCTGAGTGGTGGGGGTACACCGAGCAGGAAGGGGGCGATCAAATAGGCACTTTCTGTTGAGTTCCATCCCAGAAAGGACTACATTACTGGAGCAGCAACCACAAAATCTGTAGTACAGACACTTTCCGTCAAAGTATTTTATTTATTCAAAATAAAATTCACATTTTTATTGGACTTCTTCACTTCATGGTATTATAAAAACCCCTGCTTACTAGGTTAAATTTATTTTTATAATATTTAAACATATACATTATAAGCGAATTCCATGTTTAATTCAGAACAATAATTGTAAAAATTATTATACAACTACTTGTATTTGCTTGCATTTCGAGGTTGAATTCCATTTTCAATTAAAAAGGTAATAGCAGACAATAATTTTGATTTATTTTTCACTGATACAAATTTCGTTATACTGAAAATTCCATGATAATTTTATTTCCGGTTTTAGTAGGTAGCTGGGCAGACTGTTCGAGGCGTCTTTTTTAACGATTTTGGATCCAGCCCACTGTCTTTCATAGCTCCGTAGACAAGAGCGAGCGATTTATTTTCTATCTCTTGAGTTTTTGCAAAAACCCAAACATGAGCTTTGCTGAAAATAAATAATCAACTTATAGTGCTGAATAGATAATGTAATGAAGAAAATCTAAATAATCATTAAAAATAGGTCTATAATGACTACTTTATGATGTTACATATTTTTCATAATAATTAATAATTTGTCCAGATCTTACTCGTCAAAACAAGCGTAAACGGCAAAAAGTAAGTCATATACGAGGTGGAATATTATGTAGATAGTCGATATTTCTCCAAATGTGATAGTCAGTTGTGCATCTGTGGGCTTTGTGCCAGAGGTTTTGACCTTGCCTGACAGTTTTTGTGGTTTGCCTCTAAAAATAATGGAAAGTAAGCAAACAATTATAAGGGTACTGGTGAAAGCTGTAATGAAAAGGAAATGGAGCATCTAATAATATGAAAGACATCTGTTAAGAAATCAAAATTTAACCAATACACGGATTATAAATTCGGACAATAGTGTGCAACAGTTTCAGGAAAAAAAGAAACAGGAAATTATTTTTACGTGACTCTTATAAGGAAGACTGTGTTTGCATATATTCAAATTGATTTCCTAGAAATAAAGAATGTTTAAAAAAAACTTTATTAAGAATTTACTTGTTATGTTTTAATATAATTTTTTTAAATATAATTTAACTTACTCTGTGTCAACCCATCCGAGATCTATTGCCATTGTACCATCTGCGTGAGCTGTGTATACTACCGTACCACAACTTCCTTCACATCCAGGTGTTGGTAAAATTTGACGCACTTCGTACCATGTGTCCGCAAAGTGTACAAAAAAGAATATTACACCATATACAATTTTTAAGGTTTACAATCGAGGTTTCTTCTTAAGGACGAAACACTCTTCCTAAGAAAAACAAAACCTCCAGGATATTTCAAAATGCATTTTGAAAACAATTGTCAAGCCTCAGAAACCTAAGCTAAATAGGCAAATATATGGTTTTTTGTTGAGTAGAGTAAAGGATCCAATTACCGAGTAGGATCCTTCAATATTTCCCAATTATAAAATGCATTAAATTAGTCTAAATGAAGCCTTCACCGAATTGAAATTATCTCAAACATCTCCAGTTTATGAGATACTTTCTTTTTCGTTGACAAAAATTGTTAAAAACTTGATCTTTGATCTACTATTCTGGAATATTTAAAACACAATTTTAAATGAGACATCATTTTTCATTTCTTTAAGGTAACGACTTTTTTACTACTTGAACATATAAGGGGTTCGGGGGATTAGAAAAAATATATTAGGTTCCAAAACAACAAATTATTTTCAAAGCTAGGTATCATCTTTAAATTATCTTTCTTACAAATTACTTTCTTCAAATTTCTGATCAACATTGATTCAGGCTTACTTGTGTCGCATTAAATTTTTTCGCTGCTTTGAAAGTAGATACACAAGCATGATAAACAGGAGCTGGAGGAGCTGGTGCTCCAGCAGTCACAGCTGCAATGCAGAGTAGAAGGAGGAATCCTACTTGAATCATTTTTCCACCTGGAAATTATTTCAAATAAATAATAAATTCATGATTAAATGTAAGTTATAAATTATGACTGTATGTAAACGAAATTTTCACTATTTGTAGAATTGCATGATGAAAGGATTGGGTGATGTTCCAAAAAATGCATACCTGCCGATACAGATGCATTAGCGCTTATAATAATCGAAAAATAGTTTAATCCCTCCGCCTTCATCGTGGAGACATTAAACAATTTCAAATATTTCAGAATACGCACCTCTAAGCTTTTTTTAGTTTTTTTTTTCTTAGAACCTGCATGTTTCTTTGAAACAGCAACTGGAAGAAGTGTGTCGCAATAGGTTTTTCTGTGTATATGTACGCAAACGAAAATTTTTTAAAATGCATACATTTTTTGTAGGTATATAGTTTTATGGTATGCAGTTTTATTGTTTACTGAATTACCAAATATACGAATATGATAGAGGCGCTGAATTTATAAAAAAAAATTCATTAAACTTTTATTCTTTTAACTTTCAACTTTTTAATAACGTCGCACGGTATAAAGAAATATTTTTTAGTACGCATACATTTTTTAATATCATACGGTTTTATTGCTTGCTGAATTATCAAACTCATGACTTCCGTTGAGGCTTGACATTTTTTTTAAACAAGTTAATAATGTTTTTATTTCCTTTAACTTTTAAATAACGACGGAAAATACTATAAAATATTTTTTCATATGTAATGCAAAATTGATATGCTGTTCAAAATTTTTTAAATTTCGAAATATCCTTTAAAAAGATTCGAATTTTCACTAGAATTTAGGAAAATCTTATAAAAATTTTAAAAATCCTATATATTTTTTTCGTAATCTTTAAAAATCTGCATTGTGTTTCAACTTTTTTTATATCATTTAAAATTTACGATTTTGTTTGAATTTTATTTCAAGCTTTTAATTAACTTTTAAAGTGATTTGATATTTTACCTAAGTTTTTCGAATTAAAATAATTTTTTTTATGTAAAAAAGGATGTTAAATTTTTCTATGAACTTTAAACAAATGTTTTTTTTTCTCTTGATACCTTAGGTGATTTTTAAAAGAACTCTCATGTTTTGTTAAATCTTCAACAATCTAGATTCTGCTCAGAATTTTTTCAAATTCAGTTTAGACTTTTTAAACTATTTTTCAACTTCCTCTTATCATTCATTTTTCAAATTAAAAAATCATTGAATTTAACATTGTTTCATGAATCTAAAAAAAGAATTTGTATTCTCTTGTAACCCGTTCAAGTGCTTTTAAAACAATCTAAATTTTTACCAAATTTCAAAAAATGGCCATTCAGTTTTAAATTTTTTGTAATTTTTCAAATTTCAAAATGTTTTCAAAACTTTTTGAAGTTTCTAAACAATCTAAACCTTCTAAATATCTTAAAAAATGATTCCATTTTTTTTTATTTCTTAAATAATTCTGCATAAACTTTTCTAAAATAAATACAAAATTTTAAAAAATCCCCTTTAATTTTTTCCAGATTATTTTTGCATAATTTTGGAAACTTTTTGAAATGTCCATAAATATCCACATTATGTTGCAAAGTTTTCAAAATCAACTTAAAATTTATAAATATCTCTGAAACTTGTACGATGTACGATTTTTTTATAAAATTTTGTTATCTTGAAAAAGTGAAAAATTTGCTTTTAAATCTTTTACATTCCTTTTTGAAAATTTGGGAAATTATTCTAAAGTTTTTAAAATCTTATTCAACTTTCTCCTACAATTCTTTTTTTTAAATAAAAAATCATTTGAAATTTTTCTATGAAGCTTAAAGAAAATTTGTTACTTTCTTTAAACTTTTGTATATTCTTAACATTTTTTATTGATTTAATCTATAAATTATTGTTTAACATTTTTTTAAATTTTACAGTTTCTATAATATTAACATAAAACCGCGCTTATACTTATTTTTTAATTGTATGTTATTCAGCTGACAAGTTTCATTGATTGAGCTTCTTTTATACTTGATTGCGAGTCGCCAAAGCAAATATTTTCATTTTTAGAATCCTATTAAAATTCCTAAAAAATTTAGAATATTTTTAAATCTTTAAAAATTCTACATTTTGTTAATTGAAAAAAATGATCTCAAAATCTTCTACATCCTTTTTTGATAATTGAAAATAATAATAAAAATTTAGTAAAAATTGTACTCCTTTTAAAATGTTTATTTCAAATATGCATTTTCCCCGGAATGGTAAGCAAATTTTTTTCTTCTCTTAAAACCTTACATAATTTTTAAAAGACTTATTTTCTTTTTGGAATCTCTAACAATCTACATTTTCTTTCCATTTTTGTGAAAACTTCTAAAAACTTAAATATATCTTAGGGTTGCACAATTTTTTGACAAGTTCATATTCTTACAAAATTAGAAAATTTGGCTTTAAAATGTTTTACATTACATTTTGAAATTTCAGGAAAACATTTTTAATTGTTTGAATTATTTCTCAAGTTTCTGTTAACAATCATTTTTGAGATTGAAAAATCATTCAAACTCATTAAAATTCCCAAATTACTAAAATTTCCAAATATCTTTTAAGCAGACTCGATTTTTTCCTAAAAGTTTGACAAGACTGTGAAAATTGAAGAAACCACCCTTAAATATTCCAGATTTTTTCTCGACATTTTTAGAAATCTTTCGGAATATTTTTATATCATTCAAACCCAGAAAATCCCTACATTTTGATTAAAAAAATTGCAAATCAGAAAAATTGCATTACAATCTTCCATATTTTTATTTTAAACAGCTTCTAAATTTTGTGTTCAAAATATTTTTAAAAAATTGTAATATTTTACTATTTATGAAAATTGTTCAAAATCCGCGTAGCCCTGGGTATAATACCCCTTCTTATTTATCCTACGTAAGTGGTCGTTCAGGACAGTGGGCCACAGGAGGGGTCAGTGTTCACAGATCGTGGGAGCTGGCGGCCCCCACCACGATTCCCGTGTGGGAGCAACACACGTAAACGTCGCGTGTCAGTGTGTCCCCACTTCGACACTTGATTGAATCAAGTGATGAAGTGGGGACACACCGACACGAGGCGTTTACGTGTGTTGCTCCCACAAGAGAGTCGTGGTGGTACCGCCAGCTCCCACGATCTGTGAACACTGGGAGGGGTGACAGGGCAATCCTAGTAAGCACCCCCGTGGCGCCATTGCCCCGACTAGGCCTTCGCCCCATCTGCTTTCGAGTCTCATCCGACGCAGCATGTTTGTTATCCAGCTTACCAGCTGGTCGAGCACGCCACACCTCGAAGCCTATCGACAGATGTCTTCTGAAGGAGTATTGCTGAAAGCACCATCTATATCTAAGAAGGGGCCCACAGCAAACGCTTTATGTTCAAACTGCTTCTCCGATTTTGCCACAACAACATGGTGCGCATTTTCTACCGAGCAGCCTCCATGAAAGGCGTGCTGCCCTCTGTGCAGCGGGAAGGCCAAAAGCACCTCATGCCTGATATATCTCTCGACCAGCTTCCCCAACGTCTTCAGGATGAAAAACGTTAAGCTGATCGGTCGAAAATCTTTTGCAGCAATGTAACCCTCATTCTCAGGTTAGGGAATAAAGGCCACTCTGCCATTCTTCCATGCCAATGGCACATGTTTTAGGACAATGCTTTCCCTAAATAGTTTCGACAGTTGAGGTACGACGAACTTCATGCCCTTTCGTAAGAGCACAGAATAGACGTCATTCGCGTCTGGTTATTGGAAAGGAGAGAAGGACCCTAGGGCCCATTCCACCTTCTTCTTGTCAACGACCTTGGTGGCGAAATTTCAATCAGCCTCCTCCTTCTCTTGGACCCAGCCTTCCACCTCTTGGTCAGTTCGAATTCGCTGAAAACCCGGGAAGCGAACTTGCATCAGGTGATACAGCGTTGCTTCTTCGTCTTCGGCAAAGTCACCATCATCGAGGCATATGAGTCGAAGGCGATCTTCCGGAATTCTTGCCAGGATCTTGTGGAGCCTCTCTGTTTCCAGAATGTTCTTCGATTCCTCGCAGAAGCCCCTCCAATCCTTCTGTGTGTACATTCTTATATTTTTATTGTATTCATACCTTCCCTAGGGATCGCGGGACCTTGAAGCTGGTGGGAGGGCTTACGGGTATCAAGCGACTGTAGATCTGGAATAGGTGAACCTGAGGGGCGGCACTGCGAGGTGTGGCTAATCTATGGAACTGACGGACACTAGTCGGTGAATCTTAAAGTAAGGAGCGATCCTTCCACGAGGTAATGGCAAAGCCTCCTGGAACACCCCGGCCTGTCCGTAGAGGCGGACAGGCGGGGGTCCAAATGAAGGTGTCTAAACGGAGACTTTGGAACACCACGTCGAATCCCATAGTATGTAGACCCATCCCCTGCAAGCAAGGCTCTGCGGGCAGGGTGTTTCTTATTTCCCTAGCTTCTCGTGGGACTCAAATGAATCCTCAAAAAACAAACCAAAACCAATGAGGGGCACAAAAAAGGAGAGACCGCAATGCGCGTCTCGCAAACAGCAGTTAACGCACCCCACAGGGGGCAGCGGCTGCGGAAACTTTAACTGGAGCAACTCCTTAGGCTAATCCTATTGGCAAGATGAAGAAGTGCTCCAGAGAAACTCCCCGAAACAGGGAGTTGAAACGACAGAATGCTCTGGAAACACAGGGCTTTACTTTCGCGCAGATGGATATCAACGCCTTGGTGAAGGTTGTTTTATGAAATAAACAAAGTATTATTCCCTGAGACTCTTATCCGGAAATGTCTGTTTGCATACTGCAGACGGGCATTTAGGAAATGATCCAGATGATGGAACATATGTCCATATTGCGAACAACGTGCCCAGAAACTATATGAAAAAAATTATATCATTTAAAATTAAAACTATTTACGACACATTGAAAAAATTGAAATTCCTTAAAAAAAAAGAGAAGTGAGATGGAAAGATTTGTTTAATTAATTTAAGATTAAGGCGAAGCTAGAGAGTATTTTCTTCAAAACTAAGAATGAATTCAATTTGGAAAAAAATCGAAACAAGATCAGTGCACAAAAAAAAGGAACGGTAAGACCGAGCATAATATATATGAAAATCTGGTCGATACTATGACATCAAATATGAATTTGTCCAAAATAAAATTTACATTTTCATTCCACTTCTTTACTTCATGGTAAAGGGTGTCCCAAAATTCACGCAAGATTTTCATGTTGCACCATTTGTGCGGTGAAGTGTTGCCAATGAAAAAAAAGACAGCGTGACAGCTGACAGTTCAGGGTTATTAAAAATAGAGCGCTACACGGGAGAACAACGCGTTTTAATTGCTGAGCAATATTTTTAAAATGATAAAGTTTTGGCAGCCATTGCTGCCATAGATGGCCCGGTGCACTACTGCGCATGCGTTAAGCAGATCCTTTTCAGTGGTACTGAATAGAGATTGAAGGAAATATCTTATTTTTCTCTTCTCTCTACCAATGGAAAACTGTTATTCACGCATGCGCAGTACTGATCCATGCATTCGTTAGGAGCACTGTTGCCAGCCACATTTATGTAAAAAGGTCATGAAAAATGTCAAGAAAAGAGAGCGTATGTGCCAACAAAGCCGTAGAGGGAATTTACCGGATATGATATTCCATGTGCAACCCTATACTGTATACTTTATGAATCAATAAAAAATTTACAATTTTTAATTACAAACTTGGGTTTTCTATCAAAATTACTTCTTGCGTGAATTTTAGGCCACCCTTTATCATAAGTTGAAAGTTGTAATAAAGAAGGTGTGAGACGTGTGCTTGATTGCTCCGTGTTTGCCGGAGTTTTTTGATTGTGTAATGTGATTGTAGACTGCTTACGGGTGTTTTCTCGTTACTTGTTTGTGTTCGTTGTGCATTGGTCATGCCGTTTTTGCTTGAATGTAGTTTTTATCTTTGATCTTATTAAAAGATTGTTCTCACGTGGCATCCTAACCTAAATCATTGCTTGGGGTTGTGTCCCGGACCTATGACTGTGAATTGGGTGGGCTGTGTTTGATTGCTGTAGTGCTGTGCCTTGAACTGCTGTGAACGGCGCTTATGATTGCGCATCAGTCTGAATTGTGAATTGGACTTAAGTTTCATTGGATGTTGTTGTTTACAAGGAGACCCAACCTAAAATCGACTCTGAAGCAGGCCCTGCAAACTGCAATGTATTCTCATGTGCCTAATGGTAGTACCGGTAAACGTCCGGCGGTGGCGCTACATCCACTTCAACACAAGTGAGCTTCTTGTCAATGATAGAGAGTGTTTTAGTGTATGTGATGAAAACTTTATTTATAATTTATGCAACTGTTTATTGTGCAATGACACGCTGTGTATAGCAGTGTGCAATTAATAAGTTGAAGAAGCACTTCATGAAGGTATGTATTTTATAATATTTTTTCAACTAAAAGTTAAAAAATTTTACATGATAAAAACATAACCTAAGTTTCTCATACTTTAATGTTTAATATTATAGTAAACAATGAGGTATTAAAATAATAACATGTGTTTTAGAGAAAAAATGGGCAGAACATGTGCCGTAATCTGTTGCAGATTAAATGTAGGACCCTTTGATCATTTTCCCCGTCCTCTTAACGAGAAGGAACGTGACCAGCTTTTTCAATGGATTTTGGTGTGAGTCAGTGTGAGTCTTATCACTGACAAGAAGTTCACTTGTGTTGAAGTCGATGTGGCGCCATCGCCGGACGTTTACCGGTACTTCTTAGCCAAATTGCCCGAAACATTAGGAACACGGGAATACATTGCAGTTTGGAGGGCCTGCTCTGAAGCTCTTGTTTAGTGAATGTGAACTGTTGACCTGAGATATTTCAAAAATCAAAATATTTCATTATTTCTGAAAAATGGCTCTTAATGTACTGAATACCATCGACACTATCTGCTCACATGGCAAATGTAAAAAACCTCTTGAAGACTGTGATTCTGTTCAATGCACTGGCTGTCATGCTCGTTTCCACCCTGAATGTGCTAATAAGTTACGTCAGAATGCAGACGGCTCCTTTAGTAAATGCTGTGGATCCAGGTCACCATCTCCAGCGGAAGAACATCGTCAAGTTACCTTAAATACGTCTGAACTTCAGGATATTATCTGTCGTGCGCTTGACAGTCGCTTAGCCCCTGCACTGGATAAACATAGAGCTGAGATGAAACATGATTTCAATCTCGCGCAGTTGTCAGTGAATAATCTTACGACCAAAGTTGACAACATGAGCATGAAGGTGCAGAATATTGAGACTCGCGTTGAAAGTATTGAGGATCGAGTTGAGACCATTGAGACTACCATTCAATCTCTTGATTCAGGCAATGTAGCAGCAACATCAGTCGTTACAAATACATGCGTTGAAATGTGCATGACAGAGCTCTCTCAACGGGAAACACGTAAGAAAAATTTAATACTTTTTAACTATCCTGAAGAGCTAGAGGTCCAAGGAGCTGATCCTTTGAAATCTGATATTTCAAAGATTAAAGAAACGCTCAAGTTAATTAACGCATCTGCTGATCTGAATAAGATAAATTGTGTTCGGCTGGGGAAAAAATCGCATGAACTTATGAGACCTGTCTCATTTTCCAGTCTCAACAAGATGCGACTCAGATGCTTCGATCATTCATCGATCAAGGGAGGGGACTGATTCAAAATGTACTTCCGAATATGAAATTGTCCTTGGATCGCACTCCCATTCAGCAGCGGCAGTACAAGGATCTACGCAAAAAGCTCGACGAGCGCCAATCTAAGGGAGAAAGCAACCTTCGGATAATTTACAAAAACGGAACACCAACGATAGTCTCCAACCCGGTAAAACCTACAAGCTAACTGTCTACTACCAAAACTCTAGAGGTATAAATACCAAGTTCAATTACTTAATTAAATCTATGGATATTTTTAAATATGATGTCTTTATTCTAACGGAAACTTGGCTTAAACCTGATGTCATATCATCTGAATTTTTTAACACAAATTTGTATCATGTCTTTAGGGATGATCGTATCGATAGATTAGGTGGCGGTGTTCTTATAGCTATTAATGTAAGATATCCCTGCTTGATTTTGGATGTCTCCTCTATCTCTAGATCAGTACCTTCAGTGAATATTGTTCGAGTAAAAATGCGTATAATTAATATTGCACTAGTATTTATAGTTTTATATATACCTCCAGGGCTCAATTTAGACCTGTTTGAAGATCTCTTAAATTCACTAATGGCTCTTGAGGATATTTGGGGACAAAAACTAATTATCGTTGGAGACTTTAATGTTCCTCACTTCAAAAATTTCTGCGAATTTAACACTTTTGATTATAAATCTGTTCTAATTAACACATTTATGCAAGCATTGGAACTAAAGCAATTAAACTCTATCGCGAATTACAATAATAAATATTTGGATTTAGTATTTTCTAATGTTGATACTTTAATAAGTAGATGTTTGCTCCCCATTTTTCCTGAAGATGCACATCATCCTACTCTCGAATTGTTGCTAGATATCAAATCTAGCAATATTCGAACAAACATAGTTGATAACAGTCTATCGTCTAGATATAACTGGAAACGGTGCAATTTGAATGAACTGTTCGTCTTGCTTTACGATACTGATTGGTCCATCCTGGAAAATATTAATAATGTTAACTATGCCTGCAACCTATTCTACGATCAATTGTACTCTGCAATTAACAAATCAACTCCTAAATTTGAAGGTAATGTTCAAAACAGACAATATCCGCCTTGGTTCACGAAAGATATTATTAGTGATATTTGTCTAAAAGATAAGTATAAATCTAAATATTCTAATAGCCTCAATAATTATTATCTAATCCAGTTTGAAATACTTCGAAAAAGCATAAAAAAACGCATTGATATTGCTCATAAAAATTATAATGACTCTATTGAGGAAAGTATCAATCTTTTTCCAACGACTTTTTGGAGATATGTGAATAACTTGCGGCGTGAATCCAGAATTCCAGGCATTATGCTATATGCAGGAATTGAGTATACCTCACCTACTGATATTGTGAATGTATTTGCAGATTACTTTGTTAGCGTCTACGAGTTGCCCTCAAATGTACTTTCCGTATCGCTCTCTGTTAAAACTCAGCATTTACTTGGGGATGTGTTGAGAATTGAAGGAAATGATGTTATTAAAGCTGTTAAGAAACTTCCACGTAAACATACTGCAGGTACCGACCTTATACCAGCATTCTTAATAAAGGACCTATCAGCGACATTGGCTGCACCTTTAACGGTCTTGTTCAACACAGCCCTACGTCTTGGAACATTCCCTGACGTTTGGAAGCAGACAAGAGTTTGTCCCGTTTTCAAAAAACGGGGATAAATCTCAGGTCGAGAATTACCGCCCAGTCTCAATCATAAATAACTTTTCGAAGGTCTTTGAGAGGTGTCTATACGACATGATTTTTAACTGTATCATTTCCTCAATATCAACGTATCAGCATGGCTTTATTCCTAGGAGATCTACTACTACAAATTTACTAGCATTTACACAACACATTCATGATCTCCTAAACGAGTATAGTCAAGTGGACGTTATCTACACAGACCTTTCGAAGGCCTTTGACAAGGTTGATCACCGTATTCTCATGGAGAAATTAACTAATCTTGATCTGCCGCAAAAACTCTTACATCTTCTTCAATCCTACTTAATAAATAGACCAAACATTGTGCAATATGGTGGTCACTCCTCTCGTCCGTTTACTCCCTCCTCTGGAGTTCCTCAAGGTTCCAATTTAGGTCCTCTTCTTTTTATAATATATATGAATGATCTCTCGCCTAACTTGAAATGCTACCATCTGTTGTATGTTGATGATGTCAAGCTTTACATACCCATATCAAGCATAGAATCTTGCGATGTGTTGCAAGAAAACATAAACAATTTCAGTCTTTGGTGTCATGAGAACAATTTTACCTTAAACGTAACAAAATGTAAGATCATGACATTTACTAAGAAGAGGTCTATTTTGGAATATCAGTACATGATTGACGGTGTTAACCTAGAGAGAGCTTTTGTGATTGAGGACTTGGGCGTGAATATTACACCGAGTTTAAATTTCGATACACACGTTGACAGGATTGTTCTCGGTGCAAGCAGAACTCTAGGATTTCTGATAAGCTCATGCAAGAATTTTAAAACTACGGGACCTCTCAAGACACTATTCCGATCCCTGGTTATGTCTAAGTTGGAATATGCTTCTGTCGTTTGGGCTCCTCACACCAAAAAGTACTCTGATGCCATTGAAAGCTGCCATAAAAAATTTCTGAAATTCTTAGCTTGGAAGGAAGATGGCACATTTCCGCCTAGGGGACCAGACTATACATTGCTTAGATCTAGATTTGGTGTGTGGTCCTTGGAGGACAGGCGTATTTTTTCAACCATTTTATGCCTTTTCAAAATTGCACGTGGTTTAATTGATTGTCATTCTATCTTACAGACGCTTCCACTCAATGCTCCGCAGTATGCCACTCGTCAGACTGAACCTTTTTATATTCCTTCAGCTCTCAACCGTCGTTCTCCCTTGTATCGCATGTGCACCTATGTAAATGAACTATATGTATATCCAGGCGCTGATCCCAATATTGATCTATTTTTTATGTCTATTGGAGAGTTCATTACAGCAACCTATCAATTTGTTAATCATCGTTATTAATAGTTTACAATCTTGGAGCGATGTACCGTTTCTCACACTACTTAGCAATGTATATATGTTTGATATGTACATTTTGTAGCCCTATTATTGGTCATTTGACTGTTGGGCTTATGTTTTCCTAAATAAATAAATAAATAAACAACCTTCCATATCAAGCTTACTAGATTGAATTTATTTTATAATATTTAAACATATAAATTATAAGTGAATTCCATGTTTAATTCAGAAAAAAAAATTCTAAAAATTATTTTACAGCTACTTATATTTGCTTGCATTTCGAGGCTGAATTTCATTCTTAATTATAAACGTAATGACAGCCAATAATTTTGATTTATTTTTTACTGGTCCAAATTTCGTTATAATGAAAATTTCATAATAACTTTTATTTCCGGTTTTAGAAAGTCGGGCAGCCTTTTCGAGCCGTCATTTTCAATGAAGCTCCATCCACCCCGGCGGCGGTCATAGCTGTTTCGATAGGCCCGAGCTCTCCATCTCCTATCGATTCTTTTTTCGCAAATACCCAAACATCATCTTTTCTGAAAATAAATATTCAGCTTATAGAGGCCAGTAAATACAGTAATGGAGAAAAACTGGACAATCATGAAAAATAAGTCTTTGATGACTATTTTATGATGTTGCATATTTTTCAATATAATTAATAATTACTCAACATCTCACCCATTAACGCAAGCGTGAATGCCAAAAACTGAAGGATATAAGAGGTAGAAAATTGTGTACGGAACAGATTTGCCTCCGATAGTGATAATCAGACTTGCTACTGTCTTGGCGCCAGCGAGTTTGATCGAGCCTGATTGTTTTTTTTGTTTACCTCTACAAATAATGGAAAGCAACCAAACAATGATAAGAGTACTGATAAAAGCCTTGATGAAAACGAAAAGGGGCATCTAATAATATCAAACATATATGTTGAAAAATAAAAAATTAAGCAATACACGGATTCTAAATTCAGGAGATGGTACGCAATAGTTTCGGAAAAGAATATTCAGTTCAGAAGAATATAAGTTTGTCCTTACTCGATTGGTAACGTCACAGTGAAGTAATGTGGCATTTAGTCCTCTAGAGAACTAAATAATGACATGCGCATCACCAGTCTACCCTTCTCCTTGAAACTGTACATCGCAACTTAGATTCTTCTGAACGAAGGTGGTCGTTGATAATCGACACTCTATCCCGCTTTTTGTAAAATTTACTATTATGTGGCTCTTATAAGGTAGACTTTATTTGCATATAATAAAATTATTTTGCTAGAAATGAAGAATTAAAAAAAAATGTTATTGAGAATTTACTGGTTTTTTTTTAATATAATATTTTAGAATACAATTTAACTCACTTCAGGTCAAGCCAAATGACATCCACCTTTAATGAACCATCTGCGTTGGCTGTGTATTTGACCGCTCCGCAGCTTCCTTCACGTCCAGGTGTTGCGAAAATTTGACGCACTTCGTGCCATACACCCGCAAACTGTACAAGAAAGAATATCATGCTATATAAAAATTAAAAGGTGTAAAATCGAGGTTTTTCCATAAGTTAGAAATACTCGTTTGAGGAAGGCAAAAAACTGAGTAAAAATATTTCGTTGTGGGTTCGACTTGGCTTGTCTTGAGTTCGTCTCCACACCGGCTATGTCAGGCTTGCGGGCAGGAGCGAGACTTAGGAGTTGGAGATGTAATTATTGAGTTTATGTCTGAGGTTTACGACGGATTTTGAAGAAAAGTCGAGGTGGAATTGTGTTAAGACGAGACGTTCAAGTCTTGAGAAATAAACATAATGTTTTCTAAAGAAAATTATATTAACAATTTATCGACTTGAAGGCGACAAATGAAGTCTGGCTCGCGGCCAGGGGTGAGACTTACGAAAACGTCTAGGCTATATCTTGGCTATGTCTTGAATAAATATTTAGCCAAGAGGAATTAATTTTACTCGGGGAGTCAAGGATAGTTAACAATGCACATTGATAACAACTGGCAAGCCTCTAAAATATAAATTACCGGAGAAGATATTTGGTTTCTTGATGAGTAAAGTAAAGGATCCAATTACACAGTAGGAATCTTAATTAATTTTTATTAGCAGACGCATTAAATTAGTCTAACTGAAGCCTTCACCTGATTAGAAATATCTTAGTCATCTTCAATTTAGGAGAGACTTTCTTTTTCCTTGACAAAAATGCTAAAAATGTAAT